>VNJS01015294.1:0-106545 GCA_008042575.1 Drosophila watanabei
TTGATCCATAATACCTTTTATCCAATGTATTGGACCCACTCCGTAATAAGAAAAGCATGCCCAAACCATGTTACTCGTTCCACCGTGTTTTATGGTCTTGCAGGTGAACCTTGGGCGGTATTCCGAATTGGGGGGTCGCCGTACATAGGATCGTGATCCTCTTCCTCCAAATAGCACGATTATGCTTTCATCCGACCATAGAATGTTTCTCCACCTTTCTGCCGGCCAATTCAGGTGCTCTTTGACAAACTCTATTCTCTTTGCCACATGCTTCGCATTCAAAAATGGAACTTTTCTCGGACTACGGGCACTTAATTTATAATCTTTTAAGCGATTCCGAACTGTTTTAATGCAAGCCGATATGTTAAGCTCCTTCTTTAGCTCAGTAGCCGGCTTAAAGGGGGCCTTCTTGCACTCGCGAACCAGTCTGTTCACCAGCAAATTAGACATTGCGGCTTTTCTACCGCGTGTTTCTGGTTTATTTTTATAATTTAAGGCATTACTAATCATTTTATTGAAGCAACCGACGATTTGCCCCACCTGAGCGTAGGTGTTGTCTTCCTCGATAAGCTTTTTAATGATTTTCCTCTTTTCGTCAGTACAATGCTTTCCGCGACCCAAAATTAATAATTTTTTTGAACTTAATGATAGAGTGTCGACTCGACTTTGCAATACAATGCATTTACACAACAACAATCATCATGTCCGCCAAACACCTGCAGTCTGTTCTTCGGAATCTAAAAAAAACCGTCTTCAGTGCTATTTTTTTTGCCGCTCTGTTTTGAACTTCGTTTGCTAATATGCCTTATACAGAAAAAACCGTACGCAAATTGACCATAAACACATTACTCTCAGATAGATCACATGTAAGCCTATACTGAACAACAAAATTTTTAAACCAATTACAAAAAAAACAAAAGATGTATTGCATCAAAGAATTTTATATGACGCAGTGCTATTTTTTTTGCCGCAACTGTATATATGCACATGCAACCAATGTCAGAGACTTGAGTGTAAGTTGCAAAAAAAAAAAAGCATTTACACACACTCTTCAGGTTGATGAGTTGCCTTCGGGGCTTGTGTTATTTATAAAACATTTTGCGGTTGTTTATTGTTTTTTTTTTTAAGCTTAAACAAAGGAAAACAACTTTCTTCGATGGTGTTTTTGGCTGTGAATTTACATGCTACGAAATTTCGATAGATGCTGATTATTTTGCAGTTATATATAGTGGCAAAAGGCTTACATAGAATCGATTATGGCCATGGCCAGTTAGGATAATTGTCGGTGATGGCAAATTGTTACATATATCCATAATGAAGCCTTACAACAGCAGAAACGGAGACCACAATTCAATTAACAATGAAATCAAGCGATCTCTGGTCGATCGATCGTCTATAACTGGCGTTCGATTCGATCGATCGACTCAACTCAGCGGGTCACCTTTCCAATTGTTTTATAATTACCAACCGCAAGCCGAAGCTTTTCTTTCTTCTCTTTTCTTCTCTTGTCATCTCTTCTTTACTTTAGTTTTTAGTTTGTAATTGTTTTTGCATTTTTAGAAAGCGCCAAAACAAGTGCAGCAGTCAATCCAAAGAAAAACCGAAAAAAGTAAAAGTCCCAAGTTGAAAATTTCTATATATATATATTTTGCTTGGCCAAAAAAATCAAATCAAGAAAACCGTTAGAACAGCACTGAACTTCAGACGTATAAAAAAAATAGCTATATTGTCATGCAAATTCGATGATGGTTTCGATGATGGCAAACGGAATCCCCAACGGCGCTACCCAAAAAAATAACAACAAACTGATCTCCGGTCTTTACGATAAAAAAAAGATAAATAGAAAAAGGTAAAAAAGAGAATATAAAAAAAGTATTCGATTCATATTTGGTTACGAGCAATTTTACCGTTTCCCATTCCTAATTAAATCGAAGCTGATCTCATTTCACTTTATGATTTTTGTGGATTTTTAATTAAGATGAAGGGGTTTCTATCAAAAAGGTAATTTAATTATTCCTTATTTGTAATAATTGCAAGGAAGGAAGAATTGGGAACAAAGGTTACAAATAAGGTAATAAAAAAATTAATAATTAAGTAAAGGTATTATTTTTATTGCTTAATATTCTCAGGTTTGTATGTATAAAATATTTATTAAATACTTATTAAATTAATTAAAATATATCTTGATTTAAAGTAAGTAAAAGTAAGTATTCCAAATCAGGGAACTTCATAAGAATTTATTTGTAATAATTGCAAGGAAGGAGCATTGGGAATAAAGGTAAAATTGGTAGTAAAAAAATAATATTGAAGTAAAAGTTGTTTCTTCGTAAGTGTTATTAATTATACTGCTTAATATTTCCAGGTTTGTATGTATAAAATATTTATTAAATACTTATTAAATTAATTAAAATATTTCTAGTTCCAAGAAAGACTTTTCAGTAAGTTTTCCAAGTCTGGAAACTACATAATAACTTATTATAACTCTCTAACCTCAAAATATTGCTCAATTTGTGCAGCAAACTGTCGCTGAATTTAGACTTGGGAATTATAAGTGCAATTCTGCAAAAACTTAACAATAAGTTTGAGCAAAATTCTGTTAGAAATAGTAATAGTAAATCATTGAATACAGAAACATTCTGACACATAATTTATTATTATTTTTATGCATTATTTTTTCTCTTTTCTTCTTGATATTTTTCTCCGTGTAATCGAATCCACTGCAATTTACAGTTGACCGACACAAGACGACGGAACGGCAATCAAAAAAGTCAAAATCAATAATGAAATGGAGTGATTTTTCAAATAGAGAAATCAATGAAAGCCACCGAAAAAAAGAGAGACAAAAACGGTTTCGGGTTTTTTTGCTTTCTTTCTTTAACATTTTGTATCTATGTATCTTTTCTTTTTTTGTTCATTTTGGAAATACAACAGAAAAAATAAACTAAAGACGGGGGATGGTCTGCGCCAGCAATTAAGTGGAGTTTTGGTTTATTGAACGCATCTATCTGGATGCAGCAGATACAAATATATATCCCAAGTATCTGAGGCAAAACACAGCTAACGGTCTGTGTGTTGTGGCAACACAACACTGAAATTACCGCTGCTGCGCTCTCGGCGAGGCAGGTAAAATGATTTATGCGCCAATTATGTGGACGCCGACAGCACGGAGAGCGCGGGAAAGTCGACGGGGAAAACTCTTCAGAGCGGAGGAAAATCGCTCGGCACATTAATAATTTGTTCGCATTTTCAATACATAATAACAATGCGCATAAATATCGTGGAACCGAAGCAAATTGCATAGACCAAGCACCACAGATATGCCTCAAGCTAAAAAATATAAAACAAAAAAGAAAAAAAAGAAAAGATATAAATGTATATATCAATATTTTGCCATCTTTTTCGCAAAGGAATGCTCCAGCATCCAATCGATTCAGAGGAATCTCTCTCGCAAAAAAAGGGGGCAGGCAACCATTCAATTCTAATTTATTATTATTATTACTATGCATTATTCTTCCGGGGGCCACATAATAATTTTACAGAATGCATAATTGAAGATTGCAGTAAGCTCAGGTGATTTGATTTAGTTTTTTTTTGCATTAAGAATTGGTTTATTTGAAGTAAAATTGTGGCTGATAATTTAACATAAATCTGGACAGATTTGGGACTTTAAAGTTTATATTAAATTGTTTTATAAAATGGGTATTTATTATTAGGTATTTATTATATTATTATTCTCTTTTTATTTAGGATTTAATTGTCATTAAATCTTTACCTCTAGCTTTAATGTTCTTTAGCTAAAGAAATATATATTTAATATTTTATTATATATTTTTTTACATATATATTTTATCCCATAAATGAACCCAAGTAAATCCATTAAAAACTCAGCCTAGTAAACAATTTTAAAACATACTTAAAGCATGTGCATAAACCTTTAAATTTAATGTCTGTTTCTACAAAACTCAAGGAGCCAGGCGAGAAAGAGAGAGGGATGGATGGAAAGAGTAACCGAAAACCGTAACACTCTTTTAAAAACCCTCACAACCTCAAGGGAATTTGGAAAATATCCCTTTCCTCGTTTAGTATTATATTGAAATTTGGTATATGGTTCGTAGAAGGTATAAAATTGTTATTAAACTAATAAAATTCACAATTGATTAAACTTTAAACTTAAATATTAAGGCTTATATATGGTATAAGGGAAATTATCAAGAAAATTAAGAAAATATCATGTTTCTCTCTTACAAATTCGTTAAAATTTGGTATGTGGTTATTATATTAATAGAAAATATAATTAATTAAAAAAAAATTTGGATAATGTCCCTTCCCTCGTTTAGTAATACGTTGAAATTTGGTATAGGGTTAGTAAATGATGTAAAAATGTTATTAAATTAATCAAATTCGCAATTAATTAAACTTTTAATATAATATAGATTAATATTTATTTAAAAGTATATTTAGAGCACTTACATAAACCATTCAATTTAATCTCGGTTCTAAAATATATAGTATTTTTTATACTTTCAAAGGCAAACCTATAAAAGTAATTTATTGTTTTGAAGCTTCAAAGATTTCTTTGTAAATTTTTAAATAAATTTGTGCCATTTTTTTGCTCTCTGTCTTAAATTGCTGGCAAGTGGCATTGGGGTTTTTTTACTTGGAGGTGTCGCCACAAATTCATTTTGCTTCAATTTTTGTTTTGTTTTTGTCTCTTGGAGGCGTGTCCAATGGCGCATGCCACACAAGTGCAAGCTGCAGCAGTTATTGCAATATTGCTGCTGCTGCTGCTCCTGCTGATAAACTTGTTGCAGTTGCTTGCTGCAAAAACTGAACCATAAAATGCAACAACAACAACAACCAGATGCCAAAGATGTTTTTGGGTGAAGAGCAGCAGCAGCAGCAGCAGCAGCAGTTGCAGTTGCAGTTGCAGCAGCCGAAGTAAACCTGGAGGCCACATTGCAACATTGAATCCGAATCAAATTCCGAGTTCGAATATGAAACCAAAGACGAACTGGTCCAGCTGGTTGTCAAGTGAGACATAAATGCCAGGCTTTTGGGCTCCCAGCTAAGTGTTTGAACAGATTAAAAAGCAGCCTAGACTTCATTCATATATTTTGACCAAAAAGAGAGAGAATTTCCTTGGGGAAGTTGAAGGTAACTGAGAAGACTGAACTTGCATCTGAGAGGGTCTCTTTTTCAAGTTAAAGAAAGGTGTAAGCTTGAATTTATTTACTTTTTAAGGTAGGTTTCTTAACCAAGAAAGTATCATAAATTATTATTTTATTTAAGTATTTCTTCATTTAAATTTTGACCAAAAGAGAGAATTTCCTTGGAAATGAGAAATAAGAAGTCTGATCTTGCATCTGAATAGTTCTCTTCTCCTAAATAAAAAAAGGTGTAAGCTTGAATATATTTTTATTTTGAGGTAGGTTTCTTAACTAAGAGAGTATCATAACTTATTATTTTAATTAAATATTTTTTTCCTTCATATTTTGACCGAAAGAGAGAATTTCCTTGGGGGAAGTTGAAGGTAACTGAAAAGTATGATTTTGCACCTGAACGGGTCTCTCTTTCAAGTTGAAGAAAGGTGTAAGATTGAGGTAGGTCCCTTAACAAATAAATAATTATGTTAATTAAATGTTTCTTCATTCATATTTTGAGTAGAAGAGAGCATTTCCTTGGGGAAGTTGAAGGTAACTAAAAAGTGTGATCTTACATATGAACAGCTCTCTCCTCTTAGAAGTATTTTGAGGAAGGTTCCTTAGCCAAGAAAGTATCATAAATTATTATTTAATTAAATATTTATATTATGTTATTCATATTTTGACCAAAAGAGAGAATTTCCTTCGGGAAGTTAAATGTAACAGAAAATTTTGCTCTTGCATCTAAACAGCTCTTTCCTCTTAGGAGAAGTATTTTGAGGTATGTTTCTTAACCAAGAAAGTATCATAAATTATCATCACACTTTGCTAGTTGCAATTCTTGAAAGAATTTAACAAAAAAGCTCTATAACTTAATTATTTTACTCACAACTTCTTACTATTTTCCTTAAGATTACACCTCTCTCAAACATATTTCTATAATTTAACATAAAAATTTCTTATAAAATCTGAGAGTTAAACAAATCCACTTAATAAAAGATAAAACCCTGACATTTAATTGCCACCATTTATTGTCACTTCATTTCTCTTTCCATCCGGGTCTTGAGATGCAACATTGTTGTGGCCTTTTGTTTATAATTCCCGCCGGCTCTTTTATAATTATGCATTATTTTTGGTTTATCGGAACGGAAGCGCCCCGATATGTTTGATGAGGGAATGCGAGAGAAAGAGACAAGGGGTGAGTGAACCCAATGGGGAATAACAATATCATCGGCAGAAAATCAGAGAAGAATTATTTGTATTGTGAGGCAAGTGAGGCAAGTGAGGCAAGTGAGGCAAGTGCAGTCACGACGACAGACGGGCGCCTACTCGGATCTCGAAATGCCAAGCCCATTTGCATTGATAATGCCACAAGTCGGAGGAGTCATTGATATATGGCCCATAAGTGATGCGGCAGTGTGAATCACAAGTAGTTGGGAATATATATATAAACATATATATATATATATAGTAGAGGGGCAGGAACAGGGATATGGACTTGAAAGAGAGGGTTAAGTCAGGGCGTGCCGTTGAAAGCGAAACCAGTCAACAAGCAAAAGCAACAACAAAAACAGGAGAGAAAAAAAGGAGTAACGAAAAGGAACATGACTCAGCAACAGATACAAAAAAGCACACAAAAAGAATTATATATATATATCTGTATATATCTTTCAAAAGAAACCCAGAAAAACTTGGAGGAACCAACAAAGAGAATCCAAGCAGAACCCCACGGAACCCATGCCCCAAAAGGGATTACGTTCATTTGCTTGAAATCGGACAAAAGAAAGTGGAAATTAAATGGTTCCAATTATTCAGTAAAATAAGTAAATGGTTAGAGATAATGAAAAGGAAAAGGAAACTGTACTAAGAGATTAGGAAATACCTCTTTTAAGTCATAATCTAACTAAGAAGTAAATTTACATAAAATAGTTAAAGGAAAATGTGTTATCGGGTATATAACTCTTCAAATTTAATACTCAAGATGCACTCAATTCTTAATAAGTTTTTAATAACATATTAAAACAGAAATAAACCATATATATATATGTCCCATCTTTAAACCAATCGAACAAAGAAAATTGAGTTATATATATGCAAACAAGAAGGAGCTGTATTTGCAGACTGGATATGGAAATGGATCCCCGGCTGGATGGATGGATATATAAATAGCTTATCCACTGGCTGTGGATTCCCTTCAACCCTAGACATATACCCCAACCCCCGACTTATCATATATATATATATATCCCAGCCCGTAAAGTGCGTAAAGTGCGTTCAAGGACAAGAGCGACAGCTGCAATTGATGACAAATAGAACGGGGGGGGATGGGGGTGGGAATCGGAGTGAGGAGTGACAAGACGGGGGTGTAATGCGAGCATATGCAGCCGAAATCCGCTGACCAGTACATAGGCACACACACACCATATACACGTGGATATATACAATTGAAGTCAAGATTTTGGAAGTGTTTTATGGTATCAAAAATATACAATATTCTAAAAAAATTAAATTGTTATATTTTCAAATATTTTGGCATGTTAACATTACCATAATCATTATATTAAATTTAATTTTTAATTTATATTATTTATTTAATCATGATATTTGCTAAAATATTCTCAATTCAGAAATTTGAGATACTACTGCGAGCAGTTTTGATCTTAGATTCTTAGAAAAAGTTTTCTAACTAGATTTGAAAGTTGAAAATCGATTGAAATATATTTCTGGACCATTTTTTCTATAAAATGATCTTATATGGATCTGGGTATAAAGTCGGTTCTCATATTAATGTAATAAAATCTAGTCGATTAGATTTTGGGTTTCTAAAACCGTTTACAATAAAACTATTTTAGTGATTAAAAAATTGTATTATATGAGTTTCAAGAATTTATATGAAAATTGTTGTCAACTTTATTTAAATAGTTTCACACTGAAAGGTAAGATAGCTTTTAATTTCTTTAGATTAACCTTAAAATTTATTGCAAATTCTATCAAGAAGTAAACCTTAAATTGTTGTAGAACAAAAATACTTATTTTTCCTGAAAATTTATTGCAAAATTCTATCAAGAAGTAAACTTTGGATTTTTGTAGAACAAAAATACATATTTTTCCTGAAAATTTATTGCAAATTCTATCAAGAAGTAAACCTTAAATTGTTGTAGAACAAAAATACATACAAATTACTATCATATATGGTTAATATAACACTCGTAAAACTGCTCTAAAAATATGTTAATACTTTTTATATATTTCTCACACTTTAATGGTCTCTTTAGATCCTTCTTTTCTTTTTCTTTCTCACCGAATGGTTATTATTTTTTCGTCCCCAACTGTTTAGTCTGGAGCTGGCAGACTGTTGCAACAATGGCTTCTGCGAAAGCACCAAGAAGACGAAGTGGCAGCCCCCCGCAATGGGTGGTAAACGATTCTGGGTGGAAGGGGGGGACTCTACGGCGGCGTTGACAGAGGGGCGGGGTTTTCCATTGTCGGTTGTACCTGATTTCCGGCGGTGCGCAGCGGAAGCATTCGATTGCCATGCGACATAAGCATATATAATACTACATATATACATAAATACCCGAAGAAAAGATATGGCAGCGCGCAATCACAAAACAAAATAAAACGTGACTCACTTGGCTATAACTTCTCGAGGCATACTCCTGGCATACTAATTGATCCCGAAACCCCGCACCACATGCAAAATCCTCCTCATTGAAAATTATTGATTTGCCAGTTTTACTGGGATAGGGCAGGATATATACGCATGGGGGTGATGGTGGTGGGTGTGTGTGTGTGTGTGCGAAATGAGGCAGAAACTCATGCAGGAGAAACCGGAGAACAAAAGGAATATATATCCATATATCCATGACGTGTCGCCCACCAAAAACCCAAAAATGTTTGTCAACGCCAAATTGCAATTTTCCAATTGAATGCGATTTCTCCAAAATGAGAAAAAATATATATATATATAAACTCTACAGTGGTGAGTCATTATCATAACATCTTCAGCATCGGAACGGGAGATATTAGCGATGATGAGAAGTTTCCGACAAGTATAATTTTTAAGAGGTGTAAATATTAAGAATAAGAATTATAATACTTTGTAGAGACTTTCAAGCTAAGTTACAGCTTTTAATATCTTGTATAAATGATATTTTTAGAAATTTGTATAAATGAAAAGTAAGTCCCTTAACAAAATCTTTAAAATTACTATGATAACTAAGTAATTTAGTTTATTTAATTAATTTTAGGCATAAAAAAAGCATCCTTTGTGCTAATATATTGCATACCAGCTTAATAAATATTATAAAATGGAAAAAAATTAATGGGAAAATTATAAAAAAGACTTTTTTAAGAATTTGGTAAAAGAATGGAAAATATGTTAAAATATTTCTGGATAAAAATGAGTTTTCCTTTATGCTAATATATTGCATACCAGCTTAATAAATATTATAAAAAATTATTATTATTATTAAATATTATAATAAATTATATAAAAATTAATAAAATTTAAAAAATTAATGGGAATATTATAAAAAAGGCTTTTTTAAGAATTTGGTAAAATTATGGAAAATATGTTAAAATATTTCTGGATAAATTTGAGTTTCAACACTTTTTTTTAAAGAAATATATACCCGAATTATAAAATTTAAATACTTAGTAAGGATGAATACAATTTTAACTACTTTTTTATATAACTTCCTTCATTTCAAAACCCTTTAAATTATTTAATATTATAAAAAATTAAAGTTTTTCAAATATTTTCGACCAGTGTAGCCTTGCGTCTCGTCTCTGCCGCAGTCGACGCCCTCCGCCAATAAAGCACACGCCCTGCGCGCATCCGGACGGACAGCGAGACAGAGAAACAAGCGGGCGGACAAAATAACGGACACAAGGACGAACCAACGAAGGAGCGAGGAACGCCAGGAGCGGGAGAAACGCAAGGAAGGGCGTTCACAGACACCGGCTGGGATACATACACACACACACTTACACGCACAACAACAGTATTGGGATGCGTTCGCAAGCGTGGAAACAAAGAAAGGCAAATGCCGAGCAGGAGCAGGAGAAAACGTAAACAAGAGCAGCCACCGATGACAACAACAACTTACAACTAGCCGGGGAGAAAGAAAGAAGAAATGACAGCAGCAAGAGAAATATAAAAACGAAAAAACAGTTATATTGGGGGGAGGGGGAGGGA
Source organism: Drosophila watanabei (assembly GCA_008042575.1). Classification (NCBI taxonomy): domain Eukaryota; kingdom Metazoa; phylum Arthropoda; class Insecta; order Diptera; family Drosophilidae; genus Drosophila; species Drosophila watanabei. The sequence goes on from VNJS01015294.1 coordinate 10,342, forward strand.
GGATTTGCACCTTGACTGCGTGTTTATGTCTGTTTATAGTTGAACTTGAATGATTGAAACAAGTCAGCGAAGAGCGGAGGCAGAGGAGCCACAAGAGAAAGAGCGTGCCGGACTGGAGTGCAGAAAGAGAGAGAGCGAGAGAGAGAGGCGAAAAGAGAGCATTGAATGCCAATGTCAAGGCAATTAGCCAGCCGAAAGCCGGTTGGAAAAATCAGCGGCTGAAAAACAATGCCGCAAGGTGGAATGGTGGAGTGGGGTAAGGTGGCCGGCTGCCGAAGGAGAGCTCAAAACGAAATGCTAAAGTGAAAAAAAGATGGGAGAAAAACAGCCAGCGAAGCGAACTGACAACTGCCATAGATTTTATGACTTGCAGACCGGAGTTGAGTTGAGTGGAGTGGCAGTGGCAGCAGTGGCGTGGCATAGCATAGAGTGGAGCAAAATCCGTGGCCATTGGCTTTACACCTGGAAATGGAGCAGCAGCAGCAGCAGCCGACTTCGCAGTCGCGGCGCTGCTCCCTCTGTCTAATTTGCACGAGAAGATGTCTGCAAATAGAGATGGTCGCGTGACCCCAACTATTTCAACAAGATTGGAAGGATTCAAGTTCGAATTCCATTAGAAAATTAGAAAAATCAACACAAATTTCAGACACCAATATACATATAAATAAATATTAAATGATAGGGATTAAAAATTTAAAATTAAATCGTATTATTCATTGAATAGAAGCCAAGTTCACTTGTTTTAAATTGACAAATGTATTTATTAGACGCCAATTTTGTTTTATTTTTTTGCGAATCACTTCAGAACCCCTTTTGTAAATAATTTAACAAATTTCCCCGAAAAGCCTTATTTTCGTGTCACGGCATACTCATCAGCCCTAGTCACGGTGGTTAGAGTGGGGGCCGGGAGGAGAGAGCCATCTTTGGGCAAGGAATTCCACTTACTTTCTTTACGCTGCTCCTTCGCTGCTCTCTTCGGCTTCTGCCTTTTCTCGCTTTTCGCTCTTCGCTGCTGCTGCTGCGCTGCTTTTGCTGCTGCTTTGTTGTTGTTGTTTTTTTTTAGATGTCACTTCGCCGCTTGTTTTATAGTATTAGTTAGCGCTGTGTTATCCTGTTTTCGCGTTTTCTATTTTGCACTCGCTTCTTGCCTCGTCTACCTTTTAGCCGGTGTTTCTGTGCGTGTGCGTGCGTATGCCGTTTGTGTGTGCGTGCGTCTGTCACACCCTTCACTTCCAATTCGAATTTTGGGATTTTCGGCCTTTTGGTTGTTTTTCGCCAGCTAGATGTGCTCTTCACTCCCTTCTCACACAATACAAAAAAATGAAGAAAAAAACGTAAACAAATCACGGTTAGCGGCAAATTAATTAGTATTTATTCTTGTTGTCCAGTTCTTGGGCAGAAGGCTGTGTCCGGCTTTTGTGTTTGTTTGATTTTTTCGTATGGCAGAAAGGATTTTCACGATTCGCTTCGAGATTACTTCTGATTGCAGGCGAGAGACGCATGCGCGCACAACTGTTCTGTTCTGGTTTTTTATTTTATTTTTCAGAGACGGAGAGTTCGACCGCTACCCAAAAAACACACAGCACTGCTCGAGCCAAATTCAAAATCAAAATTTGCAAACAATTCCTTCTTGTGGCTCGCACTCTGCGCTCAGTTTCTTTTCCAACAAAATTCACCGTTGCTTTAAATCTCAAAAATTTTTTTGGAATGGCTCGCTCGCACTCGTATTTATAGCCGCCGAAGTCAGCCGAACGTCTCTCTCAAGAGCCGAGAGAGCGAGATTGCCAGTGCTGCCAATTAAAATAGCTAGCTGGAAGAAGCTAAAAATTGTCAATTGTGATTGTAGCTAAAAAATAAAGGAGTAAATAATAATTTGGGACAATAATAATAAATCTTTAAGTAATATGAGAATGTATTTTTACAATTTCATTAACCATAAATATTTAAATATATTTTAAATTAATTTACACTTTAACTTTAAAAACTTGATTAGAACTCTTAATAAAAAATTACCTATTCTCAAAAACCACAAAGTCAAAGTACATTTTGAAGCAAAGCATCATCTCTCATTTACAGAGAATAAGTTAACGAGAGAGAATAAGTTAACGATCTTCTCTCATTTACAGAAAACAGAGAGAATAGAGCTCGAGTGGGAACAGTGCTGGCAGTTAAGCTTATGTCTAAGTCTAGCATATTGGAAAATCTTATAAAATATCTTTTTATAACTACAGCCAAGATAAACTAATAAATCAAAGGATAAATAATCAATTAAATTAATATTAATTAACTGTAACTACACCCAAGCTGGTTTTCTAGCCATAGTTATATCCTTGCAGGGTATTATAAAATCAGTCAGAAGTGGGCAGCGCTGTTTTAAAGTCATTTCCGACCCTATAAGGTATAAATATTTTTGACCAACATCAAAAGAATAGCCCGTTTTAAGGAGCACTATAAATACTACTAATTTAGCAGTAGCATCTAGTAAGATAGGAGTGATCGGAAGATATATATTTCCAACTGTATAACTCAAATAAAATAGTAAACAAACAACTTTTGAAAATAAATTATTCATAGGTAAAAGTAATGAAATGAATAAATATTTTAGTTTGTCTCTTTATTTGACCAAATTTATATATTCCTAATGATCCAAGTGCAAACTGCATAGTATACAAATTATGGCGTGCCGAAGAAACCAGCCGTTTTTGTAATGAATGAAATTAGTTCATTAATATATATAGCTTATTATTTCTCAAACTTGGATTGCGCATAGTACCTCACCAGTTGCAATATAACAAAAACGAGATATGAAAATATACATTTGACTAAGAACAATTAAAAAAATTGACGAATCAATTAAATTTAATTATAAATTTAAAATATAAAAGTATATGTTGCTTGATTTTCAGCATAATTTTTTAAATTTGTAGCTTATTTATTTTATGTCATCACTGGCAACATTGAGTGGGAGAGCCATTTGTTTGATTCTGCGCTCTCTCTCCGAATGTTGCTGCCGGCGATGCACCGAAATTTAGCTATTTTCTGAAATATATAAAAAGAGTAAAGTGTAACAACAAAATTGTCCATCGATTATAAAAAGTATTTACGTGTGACATCAAGTATAATCTATATTTTTAAAGGGCTAAAATTATAAAAAATTTCCTTTGTTTATATGTGGCACTTAATACTTACTCTTAAAGAGTAATTTAACTTACTACAAAAAAGCTAAGTCATCGTCACTGACGAAAAGAGAGCCCTGCAACCAGTGTTGCCCAAATTGATGAAAAAAGAAGAAGAAGAAGAAATAGAAGAAATGAAAAAAGCTAAATATGAGAAACGGGAAGCTGAAAAATAAGCTATAACCGAGAATGTATACATTATTATTTTTTTTAATAAATTAAAACAAAAATTACGCTCCAGAAACAGCACTATTTAAATATTAATAAAACGTTTAATCTAGTGGGAAAATGGCTAAAATAACGCCGATCAGGACAGCATTGCAGTTGATGCTCAGTCTAGCCCGAAATATGCTAAACTGGCAACACTGGCTGTTAACTTTCGCGCGCGTCTTAAAATATAAACGTAACGGTGTTTGGGCAAAGGAAATGTGCATAACTTAAGTGCATTGCATACTTAATTGCAGCTGCAACCGAGGGGGCGATGCAACAGCAGCCGCTGGCCACCCAAACGACGCGTCCCAGCCGTTTTGCTTGGCTTGCCGAGATTCGGATTCAGATTGAGACTGTGCCGCACGCTCTAATAACTGGCGCTGCACTTTAAATGCACTTGCATCTTTATTGGATGTTGCACGTTAGTTTCGGACCTCTGCTGTTCAGTGGGTGTCGAGTTGCTGGATTTCACCAAAATCCTTTAAATCAACACACACAGCCCATGAATATTTATACAGATTTTGGATTTTACAGTTGTTAATCACTGAATGTTGCCGTCTCCGTCTCAGTCTTCGCTCTTCACGGCTCCTTGGCTGCTAGCAATCTTAAGCGGAGTTAATTATGCTCCGCAAATTAATGTTCGACTGCATGCCAAGTCGCTCAATCAAATATCTTTGACTTTTGCAATATTTACATTTTAAAAATCTGTAACAGCGCGCGCGCGCTTGTCGTCAGAGATGTCACCAAAACGCGTAGGCTAGGAATATCCTAAAAAATACCAGCTGTTATATGCTTTTGAGTAGTTTTTGAATTTAAATTTAAATTATATATTTTGAATTAATTGTCATATTTAATAAGTAACTTGTCAAATAAATCAATTTTAAATAAATAAATATTTCCCAAATAAATTAAATAGTTTCACAGGGAGACTTAATTTCCTTTTACATTGTTTTAAACAAAAGAAGAAAACTTTCACTAATTTGCATTTGTTCCTGTCTTTAAATTTTTTTACAAACTTCGTGATTTAATTAGTTTATTAGAGGATAAAAAACATAAAGATAAATGTTTATCATTCCGGACTCAAATTTTGTTCTTCTTATCTGAATGTATAATAAAATAATAAGAGCTTAAATTCCATTACAAAACTAAAGCAAGTTTGGTTTATGTTTATATACAAAAAGTCCATATAATTTATATTAATCTTGTATTTTATTAAGCTCTTTATAAAGCCGAGTATTAACATAATCGACAATTAAGTAATTCCGGCATAAATGGAACCATCTGATAGTGAAATTAAAATAAATTCGAACGGATTTGATGGTGGAATGCAATCAATGATTATATTTTTAAATTTCCCTCCAACTTGCGCATTTTTTCGCCTCTACAGCAACGCTCGAGATCGCTCAGTCTGGCAACTCTTGTAGAGGTGGAAAAATATCGATGTATCGTCAATGGTTTACGAAAACCTGAAAAAAACACAATTTTTGCTGTAAGAAAAATTATATTGTTTTAAATGTCAATGCTTTTTGGCTAAACAAAAGCTTTATTCCCAAAATCATCCAAAATTAAGCAACATTTTCCTTTATATTTGCCGAAACAATCGGAACTAAATCGGAGACCAACTCTCCAACAATCTCCACCGCCATCAACCTCCACTTTGAGTTAATCAGAAATGCATTTTACATAGAAAACATTTAATTTTCAATTCAATTTAATTTTTTAGTTTAATTTAAATTTAATTTTAACATTTTTCTTAGATTGGTAGGTAAGAAAAATGAAAAGCACCATCGATAGCAACACCAAACTATCGATGGTGGGTCAAAGAGATAAGAATTCGATACCTCGATAGTTTTCCATCGATAGTTTCCCAGCTCTACCGCTGATTGCATAGTCCCCATTCGACGTTATAAATTTGGAGGCTACTGTTGGCGCCACGCCCCCATCTCACATAAAAAATAAAAGACAAAAATCAACAAACGACTAAAAAACATATATATTTAATTTGTTTTTTTTTGGTGAACACCATTGTGCCTGTGCCTGTGTGCGTTATTTTGTTCCTACCGAGACCGACAATTTGTTGTTGCTGTTATTTAATTGTGTTGTCAACGCCCCCCGCAAAGGCAGAGAACGAAGACCAACAAGTGCGCCGCCACACACACACACACACAAGTGTAAAACACGACAATCACACACACACACACAGAGAAAAGGGGGCGAGTGCCGCAATTGAAAGTGAATTGCAGTGAAAATAGATTTAAAGTGGAACAGTTTCGGCGCTAGCAAATTGTTGCACACGAAAATAACGAAACAGCTGTTCGGTGCCGCACCTGCTGTTGTTGTTGTTGCTTGCTGCTCGCCTGCGTGGGAGAGCGAACGTTCTGTGGGGGAGTGAGACGAAGCGATCATAATCTGCAACTGCATCTGAGTGCGAGCGAGAGGGCGCGATATAGAATCATGACCGATCTCAACGAGCTGATGGGTTCGCCGTTTGTGCGTGTGAAGGTAAGCAGTGCAAGCAGTGGGTTGCGATGCAGTTGCAGCATCCAAGCTGTGAACTGCTTCACAGTTAACCCGCCTCCCGCAAAGCTGGAAAATGTACAGTTGCGGTCAAAAAAATAGCACTAATTTCTGTTAATTCAAAATTTTAATATAAAATAATAGGGAATATTTTATTATTTAACATATATGTTTTAATCTGGAAAATTTATTAATTAAAAAAATACCTTTATCGACATTTTCCTTTAATCGTTCAATGAAATATTAATAACTTTTAATTATTTCTGTGGCAAATATAACTTCTTTTGGCATTTAAAAGTTACAAAATGGATATATTCTATTAAAGTAATATAAAAAAATTGTTTAAAGATCAATCTTAACATAAATTAATACCAAATATTTCATAAATAGATTAAATTTAAAGTTTAAAAATGGTTTTAGAGTTTCATATATAATATTCTTTTTCAAATATATCTCCAAATTTGTGTCATTATTAAATGCTATTATTACGAACCCTATTGCACTCTCACTTGTTGGGCCTCCATGGGTTAATGGCCGTTGTATTGCTGTTGCTTTTCGCCTGATTAGCGCCCCAAGTTAGCCGCCAAGTTAGCCAAGTTAACCGCACATGACAGCCGATACGATCGTGGGGCTTCACTTGGCACTAAGCTGCTTATTATTAACAAAGCTAACCAGAGATATTGCCACACATTTTCCTTTATATTTTCCCTTATATTTTTCTTCATATTTTCCTTCATATTTTCCTTTACACATATTTACATGTAAATATATTTTCCAGCTGGTGGCCTTTGTGCACTTTTTCTTCATCTCAAATGCCATGCTTGGGAGCTGGGGCCAAGGATCGTTTCAGTTCTACAACTTCCTTTTCCTGATTGCCATGTTCTGGACGATGCACAGCAAGGACTCCATCGAAGCGGTGCAAACGGTGAGTTTAAGGATAATGAGAAAAGGGAAAACTATTCAAGTTTTTTAATTAGATTTATTTTTATTGATTTATTTTAATAGATTTTCAATGGGTATTGATTTAAGTATATTTTTGAGTATTTTAGTATATTTTTAAAAGCATTTCTAAGCCGTATTTATAAGGTTTTCAAATTTTTAAAAGCATATTGAACTATAGTTAGGATAATGAGAAATATAAATCTATTAAGGTTTTTATTTAGATTGATTTTATTTTATTTATTTTGAAGGATTATTAATAGGTGTTGCTCTTTAATATATTTTTAACAGCATTTCTAAGCTGTATTTGTAAGGTTTTCTAATTTTAAATAACATAAAGAACTATAGTTAGTAAAAAACAGGATTGGGCACCTAATCTCAAGCTAGGAGCTTTTTAACAAACAACTTTTTAAAGTCCAGCTAAGCAAGCAAAGCTGAACAAAAGTTTTCTGTTTGAAATTAAACAAAAAATTTATTTATTATAAATTATAAAATTATATTTTGATTAAGATTTATTTTTATTGATTTATTTTAATGGATTTTCAATGCGTATTGCTTTTTAATATATTTTTAAAACTATTTTTAAGCTGTATTTATAAGGTTTTCTAATTTTAAAAAGCATAAAGATAACATAAATTTAGTAAAAAGCAGGATTGGGCACCTAATATTAAGCTAGGAGCCTAACTTTTTAAGCTAGCAAAGCTAAACAAAAGTTTGTTTGTAAAAGAATATACTAAATACCAATTATTATTTATTATTAAGTTATAAAATCTTTTGCAAATTTGATTATGAGGCATATTTAGACTTTGTTTTGGCGTTTTAGCCTTTTTCCGTGACTCACTCGCATTGCATTGTTGATAGCCCCATGGAGCTGATAAGAGGAAACAATATAACAGAGCCACCAGATAGAGGGCGAAGCTTATTTTTAATTTGATTCAAATATTCGGTTTAATTTTGGGCTTTAGTTTCCTTAATCAAATTCAAAGACGAGTCACACCACAAAACCGGTTGTTGTGTATGTTCCTCAACAATTAACACATACAGGCGAATAAATAAAAATAACAAAATGCTCTCACTAGCAAAAATGTATAGTTTTTGGAATGGAAACAATGACGAGAGTGTGTGATTTGCCTGATGAGGCATTGCATTCGAATCATTCGAATTAATTGCATTTCTGTTGTGAATACAAAGCGTAACTAAAGCAAGGTCTTTATTCGTTGATTGCATAAGGGATTTTATTTATAGTTCTTTGTTGTAAAAAATGAAACAAAAGGTTCGATTTCAAACTATTAAAAAGTTTACTAAAAAGAAGCTTTTAATCCCTTTGAAAATTAATATTAAATGTTCTTCAATCCAAACAACAAATAGGGTCTGAGATAGAACCCATATCTTAAGGGAACCCCTATATCTTTATAGGGTCTCACAGCAGTCTCCTTTGTTTGCTTTCTCTCCTCTTTGTTGCCGATAAGATAATGTCTTATCCACTGACTAAGTAGCACACTCTTTCTTAATATTAATGTAATTTAATATAATTTATTAAGGGGGCTTAGTTGGACTGAGAAAAAAAAATAGAACTGTAGTTACTTTGCTCTTTAAATATTATAAATGCAAAAAAAAGAATTGTAGTTACTCTTCAAATGTTATAATGGCAAAAGTTGCGCTAACGATGGGGAGTTATGGCCAATCAATTTGCTCGCTTATGGCTTAACTTGGCCATAATAGGCACATACCAGGTTCATTTTCATGACCAAATAAAAAAAATACAAATACAAATAAAAATAATGCAAATAAAAATACGAATAAAATAAACGGAACCGAATCTCAAACCGAAGTCCAAGTCCAAAAGCGTGGTGTTATGCTAATGAAAGCGGACTTTATTTTGGGCAAATGCACAGTGAGAAAAGTATAGTATTTATATTGGTCAGAAAATCAGTTAAAATTAATATTTATATATATAATATATTGGTCAGAAAATCAGCTATAATTCGTAGCTAAATTTTACATTTGAATCTGAATCAAAAAAAAGCAAAAACAAAGTCTCTTTTCAGTATTCACGAGTTGCAACTTGGGAATTCTAAGCGCAAAATCTGGTCTTACAAATTGAATATAACAATATTCATTCTATATATATTGGTCAGTAAATCAGTTATAATTCGTAGCTTAATTTTTAACTTTCTCAATCAAAAAAGCAAAAACAAAGTCTCTTTTTAGTATTCACAACTTGCAACTTAGGAATTCTAGGCTTAAAATCTGGTCTTACTAATTTTTTTATTTTTTATATTCTATATATATTGCTCAGTAAATCATCTAATTTGTAGCTTAATTTTAAATGTTTTCAATTAAAAAAGCAAAACCAAAGCCTCTTATTAGTATCAACAACTTGCAACTTGGGAATTCTAGGCTTAAAATCTGGTCTTACTAATTTTTATATCCATTTTAAAGCTATTTGCTCCAAAGAACCCCTTCTTTTCCCCCTGTGTAGACTTGAGAGTCTCTCAAATACCTTCAAATGGAGGTCCTTGTTTGAGCTTTAAGGGTTCCAGGATTGCGTGTGGCGTGTATTAATAGACGAGTTAGCCGTTAAGTAAAGGAAGGTAAATGGTAAATGGCTTCGCTCTCAACTTTGACCTTTTGGCCGGCCAAAAAGTGACCAAAAACAACACCACAACCTCGCACCACTATTTTTTCCACAAGGACATGGCACGCGATTGCCATTTTTGGGTCAGAGGCGCCCATTTTTGAGCAGTGTAAATCGGGAGGACTCGCCACCTGGCTGGACTTGAAACTTTGCGGTTTGTTTGCTTCCTCGAAAGCCATTAGCAACGCCTTTCAATCAAAACTCCTCCTCGGTTCCAACTCGAATCCTGGCCAGCCACGGCGTTCATTACCCCCAAAGACTGACAAAAAATCAATGAGCATTATTTATTTAATTAAAGAAAAATATGTAAATTGTTGTGTTTGGTTTCTTTACAAACTTGGAGTTTACCCCGAACAGTTTGTGCTTGTTATTGTCAAGCCAAGTTGAAGTGGGTTAAGGATTTCGCAGAAAGGCAGAGGGACAGAGGCAACCATTTGGGATTTCGACAGGTGCTTTTGTGGGTTAAAGTTTTTTACTTACAAGAAGGGATTTTTATTGAATAGAAATTGTTTATAAATTGAAAAGCAGCTAAGCGACAGAAAAATCACTTAAATTCACAACTGTTCTTTAAGTAGGAAAAGATCCTTAAATTATATATTCTTTATAATTTTTCTTGAATATAAAATGTACCTAAAATTATAATTTGAATTATAAAATTATAAAAAAGTAAGAAAAAGGATTTAGGAAAATACTTGGCTACCAAAGTTTGATCCCAATAATTCTACTTAAAATGCTTTAATTTATTAAGTACTAAATATGAAAATAAAATGAAAAAATGCACTAAAAATTATATATTTTGTATTATAATTTAAAAAAAAGAGGAAGAAAGCTAGAGTAAAAATTTAGGTTTCCAAAGAATTGTGAGTTAAAAGATAAATCTCAACCATTTTACTTTAAATTAGAATTTTTTTTTTAATAAATAGCACAAAAAAATGTATAAAAAACACGACAAAGTACATAAGAAAATGTTTCTCCTCAAATGCTGCTGAGAACATGTTGAGCAACAATCTTTGTGATCTAAACACAACAATGTTGCAGAGGCTCAGCGGTCAGAACTCTACTTCAATGACTCGTAACATTTAAATAAATCATTCAATTGTTACAAAATTTGGGCTATACATCGGGACTGGGTTAATAATTATATTTCTATAAGTTTCTAGCTATAAAAATGTATAAAAAACATGGCAAAATACATAAGAAAATGTTTCTATTCAAATGCTGCTGGGTACATGCTGAGCAACAATCATTGTTGCTGGCAATGTTGCAGAGGCTTAGCGGGCATAGCTCTAAGTTAATAGCTCTTAACTTCCTTATTTTTAATTTAATTGTTACCAAATTTTGAATATACATCGGGACTACATTAATAATAATATTTCTATAAGGTTCTAGCTTTAAAAATTATAAAAAACATGGCAAAATACATAAGAAAATGCTGCTGTTGAGCAACAATCTTTGTTGCTCTCAACTCAACAATGTTGCAGAGGCTCAGAGGGCACAGCTCTAAGTTAGCTTAATAGCTCTTAACTTCCTTATATATCATTCAATTGGTATCAAATTTGGGTTATACATCGGGACTAGGTTAATAATAAGATATCTATATAGTTGTAGTTCATATATAGTCTCTGAAGCTTAATAAATATGCATTTTAAAGACCATTTCCTTAGGCCCAAAAGTATGCCTCGGCAAATAGCAGCTAAAACTTCTTCGAAGCTAAACACACGATTCCATGAAGCATAATTATTATTTCTTACTTATAAATTAGCTTCCTAAGTAATAAAACCCAAGCTTACATGACATTTTCCCTTTATTTTCCACACTCTCATCTCGTGTCATCTCTCCTCGTATCTTTGCAGGCGCTTGTCATCAACGCTTCTAGCATTTTCTTTGATCTCGTCAATATTATTGTTTACTTCCATTTCATGAGTAAGTAGAGTCTCTCATCTATCTCGTAGAAGTCCGCCAGAGATGGATGCATACCGATAACAGAGTTAATTAATGTTATATCTTTTTCATTATCCTTTTTAGATGGCTGGGCCATTGCATTTAGCATCATCAATTTGATCCTGCGGCCGGTGAGCGTGGCTTTGCTCTACCGTGAGTTCAATACCCGCGGCGGCACCTTGCAGACGGGCTCCGTGTTCCCCACCAGCCAGCAGAGGAGCTACCAGGACATTGATAGGCCCACACAGCCGACACCCACAAACTCGCAGCCGGGACCGAATGTGGCAAGCATTTTTTAAAGGGGAAGTGAACCCGAGGACCCTTCCAAGTACCTAGACAACGAAGAGACTCTCCTAGTCAGTGTACGGCGCGAAAATTTACAGTGAAATATGAATCTAAAATTACAGCGTTTAGTTTTAAGTTCAAAGTTCTTTTTTTTTTGTGTGTATGGAAAAAGACAAAATGTTAATTGGAAATGACAAAAACAAATCGGTGTCCGTGTCCGTGTCCCATTGCAAAGGCTAACCCAAAACTATATATATATTTATAATTATATTTGTATTTGTATAACAAAGATTGCAATTATTATATATATTTACTTAACCAAATAACGTTAAACTGTAAAACCCAGCAGAATATTCGACAAAAATAAATTAGCGGGCGTCATCGTTTGTAAAAAAATAAATACATTGATTTTCCCTCCCTCTCTCGCTCCTCCTGTACATTGATTGAGGATATCCTTCCTAGAAACCCTCTTTGGCCGCCCGGAACCTGTACGTGTTGCTGCGTCCATCCAGGCAGGGCACCTGCACCAGGTTGAAGTAGATGGAGCCCATCACCTGCGAGGCCGAGGTATTGGTCATCTTTAAGCACGAGAACAGCATGTCATCGCAGATGCAGTGCGATCTGAATATAAAAAGATATATAATTAACAAGAAAGGAAGCTAACTTCGGCGCGCAGATTCCAATTGTATAAATTATAATCTATTCCAATATAATATAATATGAACTACTTTCAAAAACATAACATTTTTACAGTTTTATATCATTACATTTTTACATGTAAAGTAAAATGTAATTTTTCTCCACATTAACCGATCGTTTGTATGGCAGCTATATGATATAGTCGTCCGATTCTTATGAAATTTACAACAAAATTCTTAAATAATATATAATGCTTGTATCCCAAAGTAGAAGAAATTATGTTGAAAACTGACAAAGCTATAATTTTTTTTCTGAAAATTTCACGACCGTTCCTATGGCAGCTATATGATATAGTAGTCCGATTTTTATGAAATTAAATCTAAAAATCTGGAGCAATATATAAAGCTCATAACCGAGAGTTGATCAAGATATGTTAAGAAACAGTCAAGTTATAATTTTTTTTCAACAAATTTACGGATCGTTTGTATGGCAGCTATATGATATAGTCGTCCGATCCGGCTCGTTCCGACTTATGTACGAGTGAGAGTATATAGAAGACTATTTGCAAAGTTTCATTCAGATAGCTTCAAAACTGAGGGACTAGTTTGCGTAGAAACGAACGGACGGACATGGCTAGATCTATACTTTATAGATACTAGATATATACTTTATAGGGTCGGAGATGACTCCTTCACTGCGTTGCAAACTTCTAACTGAAATTATAATACCCTGCAAGGGTATAAAAAGTAGATAGATTTAGGAGCTAGCAGGACTCACTTGGTGTACAGGGAGTCGTTCTCCAGCTCGTATTTGTGCTGAAAGGCCCGGATCTTCACAGGACACAGATCGTGCTGGCGACAGCATCGGTCCATTGCCATTTCGCTCCCTAGATCGCTGTACGTCTCGGCAATGTCACCCGTGCCGCACCACTTGGTGCCTGTTGGAAGCGGAGAGTAAAGAGAGAGAGATTAAAGGATCACCTGTAACCAATTCCGACTTGTCTCACCTGGTATTATCCCGCTGAGCAGGGAGATGGGGCTGCGTGGAAGGATATTGGCACCGAACTTAAGGCTCACCGCCGTCGAGGATGAATCGCTCCCACTGCTACTGCTGCTCCTCTCACCGCCTGCGCCGCTCTCCAGCTTGGAGGTCTTGTGCCGGGAGGCATAGCTCAGCTTGTCCACGTGCTCGCACTGGTCCATCAGCTTCAGCATCTCGTCGAATTTGATCTCCAGGGGGCGGTTATACTGCGAGAGGCTCTCCAGGAGCATCTTGCCCTCTTTGTCGTTGCTGAGATAGAGAGAGGAATGAGAAGAGAGGGAGAGAAAGAGAGAGAAATTATTAATATGATTATGAGCCCTTCTCTGCGCTTCTCATAGTGTGTACCTAAGGGGAATCTTTTTTCGTTTAAATTTCAAAGTTTTTTTGTGCTTAAACAAGAAATTTTATTACAAATTCAAGTTGAACAGAAAAAAGGTTTGTTATTTATTATTTTAATTATAATATTTCAATTTTAATATTTCAGTTTAATATTTCAGTAAATAAAGGCTACAAAGGAGCCCTTCTCTGCGCTTCTCATAGTTTGTACCTAAGGGAAATCTTTACCTCATTTAAATTTCAAAAATATTTTTGTGCTAAATTCCAATTTAAGAATTTACAAATGAGCCCTTCTTTGGCATCTTTTTCTTATAATTTTAACAGTATTTTCGTCCTCTAACAAGAAATTTGATTGCAAATTCAAGTTAAACAGAAAATAGGTTTGTTATTTAAAATTTTAATTTTAATATTTCAGTTTAATATTGTAAAAAGGAGCCCTTCTCTTCGCTTCTCATTCTGTAGACCTCAATGGAATCTTTTCTTATATAAATATCAATTTTTTTGTGTTATATTCAAGTTTAATAATAGTTTAATAATTAATAAAAGAACCCTTCTCAAATTTTTTACCTAAATGGAAGCACGATTGTTACAATTTTTGATTTTATTATCTACATTTTAAAGATTTATTGTGTTGTTGAGGAATTCTTTGAAAAGTTTAAGTTAAACAGGAAATAGTAAACAGTTTTTAATAACTTTGTTATTAAAAGGGTTATAATCAAGCTCACTTCTGTTGACTTTTAACAAGGCTTCCGAATAAAACTATATAAATACTCTAAAAACAATAAACTTATGCAGATTTCAATACTTAAAGAAAGAGAACTAAGCTGTTTTAGGTATTTTGTATAAAGATAAGTTAAGAAACATTTAAAGAAAACATTATTAAATTAAAGTAAAATAAAGTAAAGTAAAGAAAAGAAAAGTAAAGTAAAGTAAAGTAAAGTAAAGTAAAGTAAAGTAGAGTAAAGTGTTATTAGAAACTAAAGTTGAAAGTTAACTGAAAGTAACTACAAAATTATTTTTCGTTGGGTGAATATTATAAAAGATATTTGAGCCTTTCTCTGCGCTTCTCATAGTTTGTACCTAAATAAAAAACAATCTCTTTATTCTTTTTCTTTTTAATCTCAAAATTGTTGTGTTTAATCTTTTAAATCGCTTTCTAACTTCTCTAGATTAATTTTAAAATGGAATAAATAACAATAATAAATTAATTTTAATTTTAATTTAATTAAGCTGTTAAAAAAGTGTGCAAATATTGTGCCTTCTCCGCTTCTCCCTCATAAAGCGCCCTTCTCCTCGCTTCTCATACTTTATACCTAAATAAAAGACGATCTCTCTATTCTTTTTTCTTTTTAATCTAAAAATTGTTGTGTGTGATCTAGGAAATCTCTCTCTTACTTCTCTACATTAATTTTAAAGTGATAAATAAATTACAATAATAAATTTTTAAGCTCTTAAAAAAAGTGTGCAAATATTGTGTCTTCTCTGCTCTTTCCAAAAAGCGCCCTTCTCTGCGCTTCTCAAAATTTGCACCTAAATGAAAGACGATCTCTCTATTATTTTTCTTTTTAATCTCAAACTTGTTTTTAATCCAGAAAATTGCTTACTTCTGTAGATTAATTTTAAAAGAAAATAAATTCCATAAATAAATATTTAACCTCTTAAAAAAGTGCGCTAATATTAAGTCTCGCTTTACTTATTCAGTATTCATAACAAATGCATTTCCATGACTCGTCTACCGTAGCTCTAAACTTCCGGCAAGCCTTGGCTATACGCATGATTATAACAATACAAAAAACATATATCTTTTTTGTAGACATTCGTACTCACTAGATTTCGATGAGCTCGCAGCCGAGGAGGAGCTTCTGGGGCCCCAGCTCCGTAACGGCTATAGTCTGATCGTGATAGTATATCATAATGAGCGACTCGTTGCTCACCCGCTTCCCGCTGTCGCACAATCAAAAAACACACAAAGAAAACATAAATAAATATAATAAAGTAAAGGAGAGAGTGAGAGCTGGAGCTGGAGCTGGGTTTGGGCACATGGCCAGGCCGTGGAGCTACGTGACTTCCATGGCAATGGGTTTTGGGTGGTGAAAATCCTCCAACAGAGACTCACCTGTACTTCTTCATCTGGCGGACGCTGCGCTGCTCGATGATCTGCTGCGTGAAGGACTGGAACGAGGGGAATCCCTGGAGGCCCTGCGGCAGGCTAAAGGACAGCGTCGGCTTCGCCACCGCCTCCGATGTGAGATAACCGAGCAAACCGCAAAGGAGCACCGAGGCCAGCAGCTGGAGGCGCCGTCGCAGCCACAGATTGTAGGGCATGGTCGAAGGATTACTTATATTCAATCCTGCGATCCTTTTTCTTAAGAAGAGCTGCCACTAAAGCTGAGCCAGAGCCCAAGGCATCGCCGGCTGGACTGAGTCGAGGACAGCCGCTGGTGAGCCTTCGTTCCCCGGATTGTGTTTAATTAATCAGCCGGAGAAGTTGGCGCCGGTTCTCTGTGGACAGAAAATACAAAGGATTGGGTTCAGTGTGGAGACTCGAGGAGCACCTGCTGCTGCTGCTTGGAGGGCTCTGGCTCTGGGCTGCGTGTCAAATGTAGAAGGCGTCTCCTTGAGCTTTTAAATAATTTAAGCACTTGTAAACCATACAGAGAAAATACAGGGCCGCCTTGATTTAATATATATATATGTGCAGAGGAAGAAAAAATTAACACTAGAGGTTTAAAATCTAAGACTGAGCCGCAAGCTTTGATTTTTTAATCAGAAAATAAAAGTACACTGAATTTGTTGACTCAAAATTCAGAAAATAAAGTGCCACTGCATTTGTTAACTTAAAAATTGTATTTCTAGAGATCATCCTGGTATAAATATTTGTTTTATCGGTTAAAATATATATAAATCTGAGAAGAAAATATGATCAAGAGGCTAGAATAATATTATTTTTTATTTATATTTTACAAAAAACTGATTTTTCACTTAGAATCGTAAATAATCTTCTCCAGGAATGCCACAGAACTCGCTGTAAATATGAAATCAATATAAATTCAGCCCAAATGTATGCTAAAAATACTTAAAAAATACCTTTAAAAATGCTTTTGAAAATACTTTAAAAATACTTCTAAAAATACTTAAAGAAAATACTTTTAAAAATACTAAAACAATACTTTTAAAAATACTTTTAAAAATGCCTTTGAAAATACTTTAAAAATACTTTAAAAAATACTTAAACAACTTCTTTTAAAAAATACTTTTTAAAATACTTAAAGAAATTACATCTAAAAATACTTAAAAAATACTTTAAAAATACTTTAAAAATACTTTAAAAAATATTAAAAGAATACTTTTCAAAATACTTTACAAATACTTTTAAAAATAGTTTGAAAATACTTTAAAAAATACTTCAAAAATACTTTTAAAAATACTTTATAAATATTTCTAAAAATACTTAAAAAAAATACTTTTAAAAGTACTTTTAAAAGAACTTTTAAAAATACTTTCAAAAATACTTTTAAAATACTAGAAATACTAAAATAATACTACAAAAATACTGCAAAATTCGGAATATTCAATAGCATACTTTTTTACCCCAAAACCTCTATCAACTCAAAACGTAGAGCGTTTTCTGTGTCTACCCCTGTATCTATATATTCCTATTTTGTGCTAATTTATATATATTCTTTTTTTTCAGTGCCTTACTAGGGAGAGACTCTTCTGCCGGCTGGCCAATTTCCCAGCACTGACTGCCTGCCGGTCTTGAGGCAAGCAAGCGGTGTGGCAGGTGCCAAAAAACCGCGATTCACCGCACAGCTGACCTCGTTCCCAGACCCAAGCCAGAAGCACAATGTATAGATATATATATATTCGGTATATTCCGCAATCCGCCCGCCGATTCAGCCACATATGTCATCCATTGCATCAGGCCAAGCCCCAAGAATCGCTTGGGCCACGCCTGCCATTAGTTTGTTTTGCCTTATTTTTTCCTGGCGGGACAACGGGGCGGATACGTGCAACACATTACGTATACGCAGCGCAGCGCAGGCCAGCTAGCCAGTCAGTCAGTCAGTTAGTCAGTTAGTCAGTTAGTCAATTAGTCAGCTGGGCGTATTGGGTAATATGATGCCAATTAGACGTTCATTGGCCAGGCGGTCTCCGGCATACAGATGACAGGTAATCAAGGAGGAACAACGCTAAATATGGGGACCAGTTATATATTAAGTTTAAGTTTTTACGATTTGAGGGGAAATTTTGAAGGATTTTCTAAAAGGGAAAAATATTTAAATACAATTAAAGGGGGAATTTAATAAGAATTTCTAAAGGGGAAAGTATTTAAGAATATTTAGAAAGGAATTAAGGTAAGGAAAATATTTTAGAAAGGCTAGTTAATGGTCATTATAAACTTATTTGCAATCTAGAGAACAATTGCATATATATTAAGTTTAATTTTTTACGATTTAAAGGGTTATTGAAGGATTTCTAAAACGGAAAATATTGAACTATATTTTAGAAAGCAAATAATGTAAAGAAAATCTTTAAGGAAGGAAAGTTAAAGGTCATTCTAAACTTATTTTATATTTATTTATATATTAAGCTAAAGTTTGTACGATTTAAAGGGGAATTTATTAAGAATTTCTAAAAGGGAAAATATATAACTATATTTTAGAGAGTAAATAATGTAATTTCTTACATTATTTACTCTCTAAAATATAGTTATATCTTTAAGAAAGCCTATTCAATGGTCATTCTAAACTTATTTGCAATCATTCACCTCTGACATCATGGCCATAATTGAGGTCAGTTGTCCCTTGACCTTAGCATTTGCTTTCAACCAACTAAAACCCAAAGGAAAACCCCCTGAAAACCCCCTGAAAACCCTCCTGAAAAAACCCCCCCCTTTTACTAGAAACTCCCCCTCGGGGGGGCCTTGAGTTTGGCGAATGGCTCGAGCACACGCAATGCGAAGCCGCTAATAAAGCTGCCAAAGAAATAGCCCCAAAAAAAAAAAAAAAACTGTCCCCTGCATATAACATCTGCTTTTGGTCCCCCTTCTCTCCCTCAAATATATATCACACGTTTATTATTATTATTATTATTGAGGTGTTTTTTGTTGTTGTTTTTCATCAGGCATAAACATAGTTTTTTGTTTTATTTTCTTATATTTTTGTTTTGAAAGCACGAACGGTTTACGCAAGCATTTTGGTCAAGAGAGTAGCAACCAAGGGGGGAAAGGGAAGGGGGGCGAGGGGGGAGATGGCCCTGTAGGTGAGCCAAGTGAAAGTGATTCCACACCATTGTGGCATTTCAATGGCCAGCTTGCTTGCGAGGAAGATGACGAAGCCATCGCCCAAAAAAAAGGTGGCGTGAGTGTGTGGCAATGGCAATGGACCTGAAGCCCGAAGCCACAAAAGCAACGCCCACTCTTAGGGGGCACCTCCAGCACTCTCCCCATATCGAAACACCTAAAGAAATTCATTGAATTTGAGGTATTAATTGGGTAATGTGTAATAATAATATTTAATATGGGAGTCATTACTCATCAATAAGTAATTTTAATAATATTATGCAAGTTCCTAAAAGTACGTTTTAATATATCGAAAAACAAATATTGCATTCGATATCATATTGAAAATATCGTAAACTTTGATATATTTTTATTTTAAATATCAAAAAATTGTCAAATTCTATGTTAAAAAAGGTAATTTCTCGTCAATATATGATTTTAATATTAAGCAAGTTCCTAAAAGTACTTTTTTATATTTCGAAAAATAAATTGCATTCGATATCATAAAGAAAATATCGTAAACTTTGATAAATTGACATTTTAAATATAAAAAAATGTCAAATTTTATATTGAAAAAGTCATTTCTCATCAATTATTATTTTAATATTATGCAAGTTCCTAAAAGTACGTTTTAATATATCGGAAAAATAAAATTGCATTCGATATCATATTGAAAATATCGAAAACTTTGATATATTAACATTTTAAATATCAAGAAATGTTAAATTTTATATTTAAAAATCAAGATTACCAAAAATATTTGCTAGCTTATTCATTTTTGCTAGTTATTTAGAACATTTTGATGAGAAGTATCAAACAGAATATCGATTTCTCACAATACATTTAACGCAAAATTAAAATATCGATTTGTAGATCGACTTTCTTGTCAAATACCGATAAAGTATCTATGCATATATCGATATTATTTGTTATTCCTAATCAAAACAATAGATTTCGATCATAAAAATATATATTTAGTGCTCAAATCTTAAATGCTTAAATTTATTAATGCAATATGCAATTTATTAGGTCTGCTCCGGTTATTGAAATCGAAAAAATTTACCAATTTCGATTTTGAAAAAAGGAATCGGTATTCCCTTTCACTATATAGTTAGATGTTTGCGATTGTTAAGCCGAAATGAAAAGTAAATACTTGTTTTTACTTACGATATAGAAATCGGTAAATTTCTTACGATTTCGATAACCGGAGCAGGCCTGTATAACTTTATATTTTATCTGTTAAAGCAAAAGCCATATGTCATGTGTATATATCTAAAAAAAAATACAGCAATATGTATGTCAAGTGGAGCAGTTGACGACCGTTGATCACCGTTGGTTCGTTGGTTCAATGCTAAACGAAAATGCAAATAGTCAAGACACAAAATAAATACAACAAAAAATAAACCCGTAACGAATCTGCGTCGAGTCAGAGTCCAAAATCAAGAAAAATCCATTGCAAAATATTAGTATATTTGTCTGGATTTAGTTACGGAATTAAAGTTGGGTTGAAATGGATTTAAAAGTAAAGGTAAAGCAAACTTGAAAAGATTTCTTGGAATATTTTATGACAAAGATGTAACCCAAAGCTCAAGGTTTTGAAAAATATTCCTTTAAGTACTTGGTTAATTTTTAAGTTATATTTAAAGTCAAAAACTTAACAAACAAAGAACCATAAAGTCTAGCATATTCATAACCTTATTTAACGATTTATGAACTTTGCTTTAACAAATGCATATTAAACTCAAGAACTATGCTTTGGAGCGGGAAGTGAGTCATAAAAATAACAACTAAATATTAAGTAGAACTTCTTTAACGACTTCCTAAAGCCAAACAGGTTAGGATAGGTTCGTCACCTGCTAGAGGTGGAAAAATACAATAAAGTTAATCGATTTTTAATCGATTTTCTTTCTTAATTTGGGTCATGCATTATTTTTACATCTTTTAAAATTATTCCCGAGACCCAAATAAAAAAGTGTCAACTCATGGCCGGAAATGGTTTCTCCCAATCAAATCGAAACCCCAAAACGATAAACAATTAACGATTAGCGATTAACGATTAATGATAAATGATAAATGGAATGAAGAGAAGGCAAGGGACTTACTCTCCGAGTTTCTAACTGTTTTCATCGCTGATAGCAACTAATTGGAGAGCAAGATCACAATGAAAGCGTCTCAGCGTTTGACTTCATTTTACAAGTCTCTCCGAGATCATCTTCAATGTGCTCTCTGCTCTTCCGTCTAACAAAATGGGAAAAACTAAAAACTTAAAACCCAAACGAAACTTGGTTAGCTTGAACTTGATGGCTTGCCAAAATTAAAACAAAAACTAGAAGAAATAATGCTACGATTTAAATGCCGGCGAGAGTTGGCCGAGTTCAAAAGTGCAAAAGAGAAACAAAAGCGCGGAAAAAAACAAAACCAACAGCTGTCCCCTCTTTTGGGGGCCTTGGCATAGGTCAGTGAAGCGTATTATTATTATTCGAGTCGGATATATACATATATATGCCCTTTCCCTTTCCCTTTGCCCCTTTTCCAGGCTTGATTTAAACCTGGCTAATGCTGGGTTTTCTTTTATTTTCCCCAATACCCTAACAACTGAGGGTTAATTAGTGTTTGTCTGTGAGTTTTGTAATATTTATTTAAATTTTAAGATTATTTTAGAAATAAAGAAATAAAAACAGAAATAAATAAATTAATAAATAAATATTTTTTCCACACAGAAATTGCTTACTAAAATAAGTGAAATAAAGTTCTTTAAGAAATATATAAAGAAAATAGTTGTTTTTTATTTAAATGTTAATTTTGATCAAACAAACAATAAGTATTTTATTTCTGGTGAATTATTTAATTTATTTTATCTAATATTTCGGCTTGTGTAATTTATCGATCAATTTATCGAGTGAGCAAGGCAGCAAGCCTTCGATAACCTAATTTTTTGACATGTCTAAACTTGTACAATTCGAAAAAGGACCAATTTCCTGGATTAAGAAGCAGTTCTTAAGTTACAAAAAGTAACATAAACACCTAAGAAGGGATTACTTCTGCTGAATTATTTCATTAGTTTTATTTAAGATATCGGTTTGTGTAATTTATCGATTAATCGGCAAGACAAGACTTAATTTTTTACATGTCTAAACTTGCAAAAATCCAAAAAGAAGGACCAATTTCCTGTTTTAAGAAGCAGTTCTTAAGTAACAAAAGGTAAATAAAACACCTGGAAAGGGTATAAGCCGCCTTTAAGTACAATAAGTATTTTATTTCTGGTAAATTATTTATCATTTATTTCTTATTAAATAATTTATTTTCTGCAAATTTATCGGTTTGTGAAATGTACTTAATTTTTGACAGGTCTAAACTTGCACAAATCCAAAAAGAAGGACAAATTTCCTGGCTTATAAAGCAATTCCTAAGTAACATAAAATGTAACATAATTTCCTAGAAAGGGTATTACCGGCCTTCGACTATCGCTGTCTGCACTTATTTCTGTTTTTTTTTCGCCGCCTCCATATCTCTCTCTCTGCTCTCTCCTCTCTTGGAACTCCCGATAAGAGGGAGTTGCAGTAAAAGTGGCCACGGAGTGCGGCTGCAGATGAGCCAAAAACACGAAGAAACAAACCGCGAAACCGCGAAGCCACAACACCAGCAGCTCCAAGTAAAGCTTTTAAAATATATATATATATATATATATAAAAAGAAGAGGCAACAGGTTTCCAGCAGCTGCTGCTGCTAGTGCCTGCCTTAACTTTCACATTGGGCACCTAATTGTGGGCTTAATCTCGGTTAATTTGCTCCAGTTTTGATCTTCTCTTTTTATTTGCTTTTATTTCTTAGTGGGCCACAAACAGAGAGAGAGAGAGAGAGCAGGGCGAGGGAGGTGGGATGCAAGCAATTATGCAACTGAGAGCAAGTAGCCGGAGAGCCCAGTCGCACTTCACAGCTCCACGCTAATCCATTATGGGAAATGGGAATGGGAATGGATTCCCATTTCCCATTCGGAGTCATTCTCGAGACCGATTCCCCCAGCATTGTGACCATTGTGATTGTGTGCACACGGCCGAAAAAAATCGTCACATTGTTTACGATTTTGTATTGTTTTGGGCCAGACTTACGTTCATACATATACATATTTGTATGGGATATATCACGGTCACCAGTCATAATAGTTGTGGGTTTAACTTGCGAGTAAAGTTAACCTTTAGTTGTTTGGTTTATGAACTTTTAGGGATTTTTTAGGATAAATATAAGTATATTCTTGCTTTAAAATTCAAGTAAATGTAATTTTATATATTTACTGTAATTTAATATATTAAATGTAATTACACATCTTTAATTAATTCCATTTAAATAATTTGTTTTATGAAATAAAGTCCTACAGCTCAAGAAAATGTTGCTAGTCACATGGTTTGTCAGACACATGTGGCCAGGAACATGTTGAGCCACATCGCCTGGCTCTGATTTTGTTGCAGATCGGGAATTTCCCCTTTTGGGTATCTTAACCCATTTTCCCTCAGTGTATTTTCCTCGTTCTAGTTGGAGCCATAAAAGGTAGCAATTATTCTAAGAATTTGCCACAGATCCGCGCAGATCCGTGGACAGAAATGCGCTAAATTTGCACTTTTGAACTTGCGCGCCAGTTTTGATGGCACATAAAATGTACACACACTGTGCAAAAAATGATTATTTAAGCCTAAGAAGCAGCTACAGTGTACAAAAAATTATTATTTAAGCCTTAGAGGAGCCTACAAATTTTTTAATATTTTTTTAATCATAAATTAGTGCAGTAAAGGCAAGAATATAAGCACTCTTACATAATTTCAATCTTTAAATATCTCTTTAATTTAATATACTTTTAATTAGTTAATCAATCAATTATTTAATCAATTATTTAATGAAATATTTAATTTTTAAGGTATACTTAATAGAGTTCATGGTTTAATTGTTATTTCCTTTAAACAAACCACTCAATATAAATCATTCCTTTTTCCAACTAAATGAAAACCTTTAACAATCAATCACTTTTAATTATATTTAAGAACCCAACAGCAGCAGCAACAGCAGCAGCATACATTAATTATTTTTAATTATTAAGCATTCAGATCAGTTTGCTTATAATTGATTTGCTTTTTTAAAAATCAATCCACTTTTTAAACACACAAAGACACACCTTCGCCTCCTTCACTCACAAAACAAAATAAGAAATAACCGAAAACCACGCGCGTGCGCAACTGCAACTACAAAAACGAACTGAAAACTAAAAAAAAATATGTGTTTATATAGATTTTTATTAAAAAACCAACGAGATGGCAGTGCAAACCGCTCGCTGCCGCGCAAAGTCAGCAACTGATCGATCAAAACCCAAACCCAAACCCAGACCCAGGCCTCAAACTCAAAACTCGCGCAGAGAAGAGAGACACTGAGACACTTGGGTCTCTGCTACAACTGCAGCAACAACAATTACAACAACAACAACAGCTGCTACTACAACAATTACAACAACAACCAGCGACAACTAAAACTACAAACACAACAAAAACAACAACAACGAAAAGCAAGCGTTGGCGGCAACAACGACGACGACGAGACAGCGACGAAAATGTGTCAAAAGCAAAAGCTGGCCAAGAGTAGAGCACACACAGGTAACAC
The DNA here is from genome assembly GCA_008042575.1 of Drosophila watanabei. NCBI lineage: Eukaryota > Metazoa > Arthropoda > Insecta > Diptera > Drosophilidae > Drosophila > Drosophila watanabei. The sequence goes on from VNJS01015294.1 coordinate 34,991, forward strand.
CCCAGTGATACCTTCGAAAAAGAATTGATATATAAAAATATATATAGTCTAGATTATATAGCATATTTATAGGGAAATCAGGAATGAAAATCAGATGGAAGCAATCAAGTTTAAAGGTTAGTTTAAGTTTAAAGTAAGAAGCAACCAAGTTGAAGTTACAATTATATATTTCGTTTTAGTAATTTTTAAAGCCCGAATTTTTATCGGATAATGTGTAGGATTTGTTTTTATAGTTTTATACAAGCTAAATTACTAAATTTAAGCTGTATTTTTGTGTAAAATATTTACAAACGTCTCTAAAAGCTATATTATTAAGGAGTTAAAACCACAATTAATTATGAAAAGAATTTAAAAACAAATATTAAGCATAAAGTATTAATAAAATAATATTTTGGATACTTGAACTATGTTGTGCTCTTAACTATTTACTATTTTTACTAAATATAAGCTGTATTTTTTGTATAATATATACAAATGTCTCAAAAGCTATATTATTAACGAATTAAAACCATAATTAATTATGAAAATAATTTAAAAAAGAAATATTAAGCTTAAGGTACTAATAAAATAATATTTTGTCTACTTAAAAAATATATTCTGCTTTCAACTATTTACTACTTTCATATAAGATTTGATTTCATTTATAATAAATCTATAAATCAATATTCTTTCCAGTTAAAACATCACAATTTTTCCATGAAAGTTTCACATGTAAAGTACGTAGAACTGTTTTATAGGTACTTTTCCCCATAAGCTAATTGTAAATACTATTAATTTTATAATTACGAGTATAATCTGGGACTTACTCCCATTCCTTTAGCAGGCCTGACCCACTCTGATCATGACTTGCCTTTTTAAATATATAATTTTTAGAAGCTAAACCATGAAATTAAGCAATTATTTTGAAGAGCAATCATAAAACCTAAATAGAACAATTTAACGCTTGAATAAAATAATAAATAAAACACTTTTCATTGTGCTTTTCACAAGCAAATTAAATTAAATTTAAGAAAAATACTCATAAACATTTGAAAAACAAGTAAAATAATGAAATTGTATAACTAAAAACTATATTTAAAGGGTAACCTAGCAGTTGCAACCACTGGGAAGCTGCAACTTTTGGCAAAGGCTGCAATTGTGGGATTCAAGAGCCGCTGAAGCTGCCACTGCGGCTGTGTGACCCATTTTAGAGCTCGTCGTCGTCGTCGTCGGCAATTGCCAAAAGCCGATCGATCATTGCTAGGCGCCAAGTTTTCATCGATTGTGTGTGTTCGTCCGGCAAAGTGAAAACAAAGCCAAACAACAAAACAACTTTTACAATGTCCGAGAGAGGCAGGGAAAAGTGACAGCAATTAAAAACATGGCTTTTACGCGCACACAAAAAGGTAAACAATGCGCACAGTAAACACGGCCTAAAGCCAACTTTCAGTTTAACTTTGATTACATTCCAAAAGATCTCTCTCTCTTGCCTGATTTCTTAACCTATTTAATTCTAAATCCCTCATCTTTTTAGCCTTCATTTTTATAGTAAAATAAATCCATGTATATTTAACGCATAAATATCGAATGACAATGGAAATAACAACGAAGGATGTGAGGCACACAATCTGCCAGAATATGAATACATCTTTGAAGGAATTGCGCGATGGCTTGGCTTAATTTTGTGACTTGCTTCGACTTTTAACCGATCCAAGTATATATTTTGGCAAAGGTACAATTATACATATATTACAGGGCTCTCTCTAGTGTCGGTGGACTAGCTCCAAGGGGCACCACCTTCAGCTCGTTGTGATCGCTGACAAAGTGCAGGATCTCGAAGCCCACCTCCACCATGATCAGGATGATGATCATCCACTCGAGCCGAATGTGATGCGCGTCGTTCAGGTTGTGCGAGACGAGCTCGGCGAGCTCGACGCAGTGATTGATCTTCTCGTTCATGACCTTGGTGCGCCGCGAGGTGCTGAAGTAGGAGCAGACCTGCAGGTACAGCGTCTCCAGCTCCTCGCGGTCCCAGTAAAAGTCCGGTGTGTCCAGCAGATCCGACGACAGATTGATCACATGGCGCAGGGCGAAGAGTTCTCCTGTCTTGCGGAGCATCGTTGCCCGCGAGATTCGCAGGCGGCGACCCCGCTTCAGGTCCTCCGTCAAGTGCTCGATGGAGTCTATGTAGCGGCTGAGCGTCGCCTCCCAGATGCCCAGCTTGATCGACTGCGCCATCGCATTGGAGAAGGTGTACTTGTACAGGAAGCTGTCCGTGTCGGCGGTCACAAAGAACTTGCCGTTCTGGAAGAAGGCACGCGAGGCGGCATTCGTGTCGCTGCTCTCCGCCACCAGGTCGCCCTCCACGTCCACCGCAGTGGAAGGGATGTACGTGTAGGGCATCACCTCGCTCTCGCCATGGACCAAGGCGCTCACATAGGACTCGCGCTCGAAGGAGCGCAGGAAGCTCAGCACATTGTTCGTCTCGATGTCGCTGCAGTTCCAAAACACAACGGATCCCTCGCGGAAAAAGAAGATCTCGCGCGGCTGCTGCCCGGTGGGATACTTGGCCGCCACGAACAGCACATTCTGCTCGGCGTCCAGGTTGTCCGTGGAGAAGAAGCGCTTCGTCTCGTACAGGCTCTGCTGGCGCAGCGCTATCTGCAGATCCTCCAGGTTGTACTCCTCCGCGGTGGTGTAGCCGCGCGCATTCAGGAAGCCCAACGCGGACAGCTCGTCGATGGCCAGGCGCTTCTTTCGGATGAGTCGGGTGCGAATGGGCGACAGTATGGACTCCAGGCGCTCCTCGGCCAACGGCTGGGGCTTCACCTGTGCAGTCTGTGTTCCTGCCTGCTTCTTGGTTGCAGTGGCGGAGGAGGAGGTCGCTCCACTGGCCATCCATCGCCGGTGGTTCATCATCGGCTGACGGATGGGCGTGCGGAGGCTTCGCAGGAGCATCTGCTCGAATCCCAGGCGTGCAAAGTTCATGACGTTTGTCGCCCCTTTCAGTTGATTCTGTTTTTGTACCCGGATCAGCTACTGGGCCATGCTATATAATGGCTATATAATCAAAATAGTCAGCCGGCAAGGTGTCGACAGTCGACTGTCTTTTGTTGTGATTATCGGTATCGATATCGAACTCTAATATATACAGAGATGAGCTAGATATTTTCGAACTACTTTTTAAAGCTATCATTTCGTATTCCTTCCAGCTCAGCGGATGGCTATTTATATTAAAGAAATATCCAGTAATTTTTGTTTTTAAGTTCAAATAAAAAATGTTGAATATATACCGATGGCACCACTATCGATAACTCCACATCTCCATCAGCCGTAGTTGTGCGATAACGATAGGCGCGCAAGCTGACTTAAACCGTTGCTTTTCAACATTTATTTTTAAATCACATTTTGAAAATGGCACTTAAAATACATTATTTCTGCTATCTAAGGCAGCAGGGCGAAGCCTCATTTAATCAGACTTTAAATTCCATGAATTTCTTTCGAGTAAACCTTCATTTTTACGTTTGAACTGCTTTTGATATTTCCCGCTTTCGCTTCTTGGACGCATGACTCGGGGTCTTCTCTTCTTGCTTCGGCACTAACTCGTCCGCCTCCAACTTATCCGCCAAACCGAATATTAAATAATCGTAAAGCTTTTCCGGCTGCGTCCGCAGCTTTCGATCCTTGGTGGCCCGCGATGCCAGGCTGAGGCACTTTTTGATCCACGACAGACTCGGCGGGGAGACGGTCTGGGCCAAGTTACTGTGCAAGTCGAAGGGGTCCTGCACGTACATGCAGGTAATCAATCGAAAAGGCGACGGCGGCTCCGCCCCGGCCGCCTCCATGGCCAGTATCTGCGCGGTGTACTCCCGAATTTCACCGTCCACCATCGACCGCTTGTCCACGATGCAGCCGAGGAACGGGCTAACCGCCTTCTTCTCAAAGTCGATGGTGCTGTAGAGATTGAAGAAGTTCCCAATTAGCTCCAACGTACTCATATGCGCCGGAATCGGCGGCGCCATGTCCAAGTTGTACGAATAGTTAACGCCACGGACGGTGTCCGGCAGGCAGAAGGACTGCAGCCGCTGGACGGAGGGCAGGAGGCCGTGCACCTGCAGGCTGACGATGATCATGCTGATCAGGCAATAGCTGCTCATGCGGCACCACTCGAGCAGGTTCTTGGCCCAGATCTTCAGGAAGAGGCACAGGTCGCGCAGCTTCTTATCCCGACGCATCAGATCGCCGATGAACTCCGAGTTGTAGGCGCCACTCGGATGCGACACGTTGATGTTCATGAACAGACGTGTCGGCTTGTGCTTGCAACGGATAATTGGAGTCCTCGTGCGGCGCACCTTTAGAACTTCCGTGAATTTGTTGTTTTTATTCGGGTCACATATGAAATCCATCACCAAAGCGAACAACTGATCCTGCGACATGGGCGGATCATCGCAGGACTTCACATACAAATCGATGTCGTTGTCTGAGCGAGAAGAAAACGGATTATAAAAGGAGCAATCTGTGTGGAAACCACTCACCCTTCAGGGCCAATCCCGTGGCCAGGGAACCAAAGGCCAGCACCTTTACCCTGCCCTTCAGCCCGTTTTCGATGCTCCGTCGCACTTGCTCGTAGGACTTCGTCAGCTTAACAGGATCGCAAGTGTACAGAGATATTACGGCGCTAAGGTGCCCGCCGGGCGGCGAAAGCTTCAACACATTTTGCAGCTCGCCACGGTAGTCCTTCTTTTTTACGGCACTCGGTTGCGTGCGCCGCCTTGGTTGCTGCGGCTTTTTGGCAGGAGTTGACTGCATTGTCTCCGGGAATACGATAAACGTTGCTTTGTATATTCATTCCATTTCATCTAATGGACAAATTTACCATCTTTCTGAATTTCGAAACAAAATGGCGGTAAGTTCCCGGTATAAGTACCGCAGAAATACCGAAATACCAAAAATACTAAGCTTTCGGTGTTATCGATAGTGCAATGATGAACGTACTATGTTATCGAACGAAATATTAAAAGTTGCCTTTAAATTTAATCAAAAAACTTTTTCTTTTTCATTGTACAATCTTTATTTATTAAATAAGTTTCTTATATACATTTAAATACCTTTTCAGACATAAAACAAGCTAAATGCGTTGGTTCTTACAGTTGTTTTCCACTTGTGCATGCATTTAAAAATTCCCTTTGAAGTAAAATTAATTTATTTTGGTTTTATTAAAAAAATCTGTCGACTAAAGTGGGCAAAAGTCTCAACAATTTTAAAGATAACAAAATATTTTAAATATGTCTTGCATCTGTTATCGGCACCGATAACCCGCACGGTCACACTGTGACTCCCCACAGCTGTTCGCCTTGTCCCCCATTCGCTGATATCTCCAAAACACACCATTGGCCGGAGAGACGGCGCAGTTCCAAACAAATCGGGGCAGGAACATCAGCATTAACTGCCCAAAACATTCAGCACGTGCAGCGCCAGAGGAGGCACTGCAGCAGGACCGCAACACAGACGAAATAGCATGCAATGAACGCATTGCGCAACATCTTCACCTCGCGAACGCTCAACTACCTGCGCCAGAATGGACAGAACGCGATCCTCAACGCGACGCAGCAGCAGCCGGCGGCTGCCGTGGAGCTCTCCGATGCGGATCCCTCGCTGAAGCCCCGTCCCGCTCCGCTCTCCATACCGCGCTCCATTCTCGACGCTTGCCACTTCACCGCCAAGCCGTTTGATGCCGCCGGACGCAGTGGCGGCCAGGCGGGCAGCGGGTCGCTGTCGCCGACGACCCTGAAGCGCTTCCGTCGCATGCAGCGCCGCATGGAGCTGGTGTACCGCTGCAAGCTGTGCAACACGCGCAACACGAAGACCATCAGCGAGGAGGCCTACTACAGCGGCGTTGTGATCCTGCAGTGCGACGGCTGTGCCGTCGATCATCTAATCAAGGATAATCTCGGCCTATTCACCGCCAGCGATGGCAGCGACAGCAGCAGCATCAGCTCCGGGATCAGCACCAGCAAGAACATCGACCAGGTGCTCTCCGAGCGGCATGCCCGCGTCCGTGTGATCAAGGTGAACGAGCGCGGCGAGCTCATTTAGGCATCTAGTCGGGGCACCAACCTGTGGTGCCAGCCTGTGAATCGTGTCCGAGGAGGACTCACTCAGAGAGCAACTGCATCCTGCACCCGCTACACACACCGCGCACCTGAACAGCAAGCAAGACTGTCGGCTGAAACTATAATTTTACCATTATAATCGTTGATTGTTGATTGTTTCCGGTAATGTAATGCCGTGATTAAACCAACGAACGTCCCAGTGTTCGAAAGCTACATGTTGTGTCTATATATCCGCCATATGTTCCTGGTAAATCCGTACAATCTAATCGCTGACTAATGTGTGTTTACTAGCGAAATGCGTAGCTGAGGGGCTTGTGTCGCGACTCTTTGCTAATTGATCGAATCGATCAAAACACACTTTTTCGCGCTCCGCTAATTATCGCAAAAATTATCTATAAATCTGAATTTGGCACGCTGCCAATGTGTCCGGGGAGGTGCAAAGACAACATATATCAATGTACATATATATATCGCTTGACTTTAGAGCGCACGCCCCACACGAGTGATCGCCGGGGGCTGACTCTACCTTCTGCTAACCAGGGAAAGGGGCGGGCCAGCCACATCCACGTGCCAGTAATTTCACCAGGGGGTTATAGGGTTCATTGGTCCCTCGTTTGCTGTAAAATTTATACATTTAAAAGCTTATATCACACGGAACTTGAATATCAAGAGAGAAATATTGGTTCATTTTTAGGTAGAAAGCTAAATTGAAGAATTATAAACAGAAACTAAAGACTGTAAGATCCAGACAGGCTCACAGCTTGGACATATGCTGCCCATCCGTGTTCTAAATAATAATTTAAAGGGTTTTCTTCTTAAAAATTCTAGTTGCTTATAGCAAAGTTTAGTATAAAGTTATAATTAATAGTAATTTTTGAGTGAAAACCAAGCTTTAAGGTTTATAAAAACAAAACTTAATTAAGGTTCTAAAAAAAAATGCTTTAGTTAGGCCTTTAAATATAATTTTTTGTAAACATTCTGACATTCCTCGTTCAAACCTAAATTATATATCACTTTATTAAGGTTTCTTCCTGAATTCTTCTAGAATTCATTTAATAATATTACATTTATAATATAAATATTATATTTACTGCCTTGGCCTTGTTTTTATGTCAAAAAAACAGTGTCAAAAGAGCATAAAACAAATCGCAGTCTAGCGACTAAGCATGACACAGCACTTTTGTTGACGTCAAAACATAATTAAAAATATATAAAAGGTATTTATTATTATTATTTTGAGCAAAACACACACGCGACGCTGGGGGGAAGCTTTTAATTCCTGGGTTCCCGTTCCGCCTTGGAAGGCGTCCATCTCCATCTCCGAGTCTAGACGTGCGACAGCAACACAACTGTAAAGATAACCCAGAGTGATAGTGACACCGACGTCATCGAGTGAATAAAAACGAAGGGGGTTTGTTTTGTTTTCTTTTCCTTTTAATTATTTAAACCTATTTATTCGAGAATACTTCGAATATGCTTGTGTGTGTGTGTATTATCGTACTAAAATCTCATTCGATATTGCTAGGATATAAATAGAATTGTGATTTGTTGTTTGTCTCTCTCTGCTCTTCCTGCTGATCAGTTAATTTACATTAGCATTAGGTTTAGTTGTAGTTTAGTTTAGAAGACTTATTTCTTATGGCTATAAAATATTCAGAGTGCTACCTGGGTTTCAGTTTTCAGTTATCAGTTATGATTTATTAGTTTAAGTTTCTTCTTTTACGTTTCTCCTTGGGCTGAGTTTTTGCATTCTTGTTTTGCTTTTTTGCTTTTTGTTTTCCGTTAAGGTTTGAGGTTGATCTCTCTCTCTCTCGCTCTCTCTCTCTTTTTTTGTTTCCTGGAAGCGCACTTTTGTTCCGTTAATCTCCTTCAAACTCTCTCGCTCTCTTCTTTCTCCTCGTGTTAACTATTTCACAATTTTTGTTTTGAATAAAGCCCCTCGATCCGTTTTTTTTATCAGCTTTCGGTGATAAGCGAATTTTTGGCTGGCTTCTTTAACTATTTTGTTTATACTTTTGTTAGTTTGCATGAGTAATCCATGAGAGCAGGATCTGCGAAATTGTGCTAAATATGAACTTAGGCCTAAAAAAGGGGAGCTCTCTCTGCGGATCTCTCTCTTTGCAGTATATGTATGCATACAGCTTACTTATGTACAAAATAGCTTTAAAGTATGTATATTAAGAGTTGGGGCTGGGTTTGGGGCCTCTTAATCTCTGCCTGGCTCAGATTCTCAGTCATTTTGGCGGACGCACTGCACTGTTGTGTCTGTGTGTGTTTCTATTTCCTATTGCGGCTTAGTAACTTAGTTAAGTTTAGTTTTACATAGAATACTCTTTCGAAATACTTGGTAATTGTGTGGAATGTGGAATGTGTGTTTACAATTCTTACTCGCTAGCATTACAATCATTGGGAGAAGGACGCGAAATTGGCACAAAAATGTTAAATAATTAATTGCTACAATACAAATATTATTTCGTATATTTTTTCAAGTTGCAAGTACAGCTAGCTCTCTCTCTCTCTCTAATTTGCTGTCTCTTTCCTTTTGAACTTACTCGATAATCATTGGGAACGCGTGGAGGGAAGAAAGTGTTGTAACTTAAGCCTAAAATTTGTTAAATACTTGGTTTGCTTTTAAGTACCAGCTACAGGTTACAGGTTACAGTTGAAGGTTTACGCAAAAAAACCTACAAAATACACTCAAAGAAACCCTTACAAAACTATTTGACATAACGCCCGCGACCACGACCGCGACCGCGTCCGACGCTCGCTGCCTTGCTCCTGTCCCTGTCCCTGTCCTTGTCCCTCTCCCACTCCCTATCTCACAGACTGCTGCGACCGGAGCGTCCGACAGCGCCGACGGAGCCATTGGGCCGGTTGTGGCGCCGCTTGTGGAGATAGAGGCCGGCGGCCTGGGCAAAGGCCGAGCCGCAGATCTGGCAGACGTAGCGCTTGACCTTGTCGTGGATCTGCTTGTGGTTCTGCAGGTTCTTCGTCGACTTGAACGTCTTGCCGCAGATGTCGCACTTGAACTCCTCGTTGCTGTAGTGCTGCTTCAAATGCTCGAACAGGCTGTTGCGCGCCACAAACGATTTGCTGCACTGCGGATAGTCGCACTTGTAGCACCGCTCGCGCTCGTCCTGATGCACGATCCGATGGGCATTGAGGTGGCCCGGCGTGGCGAAGCTCCGCCGGCACACCTCGCAGCCGTACGGCTTCGCCACATCGCTCCTGGCATCCTCCTCCTCGTTCAGGTCCACGGCAGGCAAGGATTTCGCGCCCCTCTTGCGACCTCTACCGGTGCTGCTCACGGCAACCGGAGCCGGCGGCGGCGCTGCCTCATCCTCCATTTCTGTGCCGGCCTCCAAGATGCTGTGATTCATGGCCAGCGAGGGCAGGAATAGCTCCTCGTTGTGCCGCCGCAAATGCTCGTCGTAGTTGGCCTTCTCCCGGAAGCTGGCGGTGCAGAGTTCGCAGTTGAACTTGACCTCGTTGCCGGCGCCCAGATGCAGCTGCTTGTGGCTCTCGAACTCCTCGGCGCTGTGGAACTGAATGCTGCAAATGTTGCAAAAGTACCCACCGCCCAAGCTCGGCTGGTGGCTGAGCATGTGGAGGTCCAGTTCGCGGAGCGTCTGCACGATCTCCGGGCAGTGCTGGCACTTGAACGGCGGTATGTCCTCGTCCATGAAGTACATCTGGTCGTAGTAGATGTAGTTCGGCACAAACTTGCGGCCGTGGCGCTCGCAATTGAGACGCTCCATCTTCTGCTTGGAGTAGTCGAAGCGCAGCTGCGAAATGCGCTTCGAGATCTGGATGGTGGTCACGTCGATCAGCTGCTGCAGCTCCATGGCCATCTGGTGGAGCCCGTCGCCCCGTCGCTCCTTGCTGCGGTAGTCCGGATCGAAGCGATTGTAGAAGCACTGGTAACGCTTCACCATGCTAAGCAGCTTCGCCGTCGATGTGTCGTTCCAAATGGCCGAAAAGCGGCGACGATATGAGGTTTCCTATTAAGAAAAGAGAGCAATCAGTAAAGGAATATATCGAAGCCTTTCCTGGACATATTTCACCTTGACAACGGCATCGGACATCTTGTCGTTGTAGCTGTAGACCTCGTTGAGGAAGTGCAGCTCCTTGAAGTACCACAGCGTGCTGATGTTGGTCTTCTCCAGCGCCATCCGGTTGCACTCGCGCTTGTACACCGTTCGCAGGTTGTCCCACTTCCGGGTGATGGCATCCTTGGCCAAAGAGATCTTGAAGCGGCTCTTGAACTCCACCACGATCCAGTCGAGGAAGCGGGCACGCTTCACGCGATCCCGGAACTGCGGATTCCCATGGTCCCACAAAAAGGGGTTGCGCTTGTACGACTGGATGAGGAACTTGATCATTTTCCGGTCCTTGATGTGCATCGTTACCTCCCGATCGCGCTTTAAGTTTAAGGAGAGAAATTAAAGGAATTATTACAGATCTCAGAGAGGTGTTTCTGGGCACAAAACTCACCCCGAGGAGGGACTCCTCCACCATCTCGTCGTAGCTGAGAAACTCCGAGTCGAGGCACAGTTGGCTCGGCTCAAAGGCCTCGCCGTAGTCCATGTACTCGCCCGAGTCGTCGTCCATGTAGCTGTTGTCCAGATCCCCGTACTCGTCCGTGAAGGAGTCACCATCCACATCGCCATCGGTCTCGGTAGGGATTTCCGTCTGGCGCGGCTTTGTCACCTTCATGCGGGCTTTGGGCTTCGGGACATTGCTCTCGGGGAGTATGGCCTCATCGTCGTGATCCGACTCGGAATCCATTTCCTCGTCGTGCTCCCCGTCGGCATCGCTGCAGGGCAGATCCTGCAGCTCCTGCTTGATGACCATCTGCGGCTCCAGCAGCGCCGTGTCGGCGTCCGTCAAGTCTTCGATCTCGTGAAAATTCGGCAGCAGCTGCTCCCCGCTGCCGCGATGCAGGTCCGCCTCTGAGAGCGACATCGGGTCGCCGAGACGCATGTTGGCTGGATGGGAGGAGGAGGAGGAGGAGGACGCACCGCCAGCGGCCGCTGAGGAAGAGCTGGAGACAGGATTCGCCACTGACTGATCGCCGAGATGCGCCGTCTGCATGTGACCGATGAAGGAGTCAAAGTAGAGGAACTTCTCGCTGCAGAAGATGCAGCGCAGCGCAAAGTACTGAAAGTCCTCGGTGGCCGTCACCACCCCGCAGTCCTTGCCGCAGTGCCGGAAAATCTCCTCATCGTTGGTACGTGGATACGCCAGCACACTCATGGCGCCGCCTGCCTCCGGTTCTCGTACGGTCCCGCTCCCGGTTCCGGGGCACTTGCTAGCTCTTTATTTCGGGTTATCGCCGCGGGGTTCGCTCCACACGGCACTCGCTAGCTGGGTTGCTTCGGTTTCCTTTTTAAATAACTATTGCCAATACAAAAAAAAAACACTCTTCGCCGTTTTTGGTGTTGGTTTTGTTTAGAGATGGGATTGGGGCGTACAGTTGCATTTTGTTTGCATATCGGTATCGGGGGAGGCGATATCGATAAGGCTGTAGCGTTACCAAACTATACTTAAGAAATGTAATCAAAATTTGTAAAGAGGTTAAATTGTTTAAATAAAATATTCTGTCGTTTTAAGTGCTTAAAACTTTGCATAAATCAGCTTAATTTAAAACAAATACCAGCTAGAAATAGCTAAAAGTATTCATACTAGCCAGAAATTGGCTACAAACTAGCTGCTCTGGTCATATTCTATTGTGTTAAATTTTCTCTTGCTCTGCTGGTCACACTGTCTTCTGATTTCGTCGGCTCATTCAGCGTGTTTCGTTTTTCTGGTTTTAATTCACTCAATTACACAAATAGTCAACTAATTCAGATACACAATGGCTTCGATTAGCTTGCTGAACCCCAAGGCCGAGTTCGCCCGCGCCGCCCAGGCCCTGGCCATCAACATCAGTGCCGCCAAGGGACTGCAGGATGTGATGCGCACCAACTTGGGCCCCAAGGGAACCGTCAAGATGTGAGTAAAATTGCATAAATATGGAAATATTACCCGTTCTGTTGCAATGCAGCAGGAGTTTAAGTCAATATTCGGGGAAATGCAGCTCAAGAGAAGAGTTTTGCTGGCAGCTGCGTCTGCGGCTACTTTGAGGTTAGAACTGAACTTGGCGGCATGCGTCATCGTAGGCCAGAAAGAGATGGCATCATATCGGAGTTAAAACAAGAAATTTGTTAATTTTTTATGTTTTCAATTAGTTTAAAGAGATTAAGTTCAATGAAAGTGGGTTTATGAGGGCTTATTTACTCAGGATGTGCGTTAAATAGTTGAGTTTTAGCCTTAAATGACTCCAAAAAAGCAACTAAACCGCTCACGTGCTCTCTTAGAAAAAGTTTACTCATGTTTTTTGTTCTGGAACTTTCGCAGGTTGGTCTCCGGCGCCGGCGACATCAAGATCACAAAGGATGGCAACGTGCTGCTGCACGAGATGCAGATCCAGCATCCCACGGCCTCGATGATTGCCAGGGCGAGCACCGCCCAGGATGACTCCACGGGAGATGGTACGACCACGACCGTGATGCTGATTGGGGAGCTGCTGAAGCAGGCGGACATCTATCTGTCGGAGGGTTTGCATCCGCGCATCATGACCGAGGGCTTCGAGAAGGCCCGCGACAAGGCCTTGGAGGTGCTCGAGAAGGTCAAGGTGCCCGTCGAGATCAGCAAGAAGAGCCTCGTGGAGATTGCCAACACCAGTTTGAAGACCAAAGTGCATCCGTCTCTCGCCGATCTCCTCACCGAGGTCTGTGTGGACGCCGTGCTGACCATTGCCAGCAGCGACAGCAGCAAGCCCGTGGACCTCCACATGGTGGAGCTGATGGAGATGCAGCACAAGACGGACACGGATACGCAGCTGGTGCGCGGTTTGGTGATGGACCATGGCGCCCGCCATCCGGACATGCCGAAGCGTTTGGAGAACGCCTACATCCTCACGGCCAACGTGTCGCTGGAGTACGAGAAGGCCGAGGTGAACTCTGGCTTCTTCTACAAGACCGCCGAGGAGCGCGAGGCGTTTGTGCGCGCCGAGCGCGACTTTATCGACCAGCGCGTGAAGAAGGTCATCGAGCTGAAGCGCTCCGTGTGCGACGGCACCGACAAGACCTTTGTCCTGATCAACCAGAAGGGCATCGATCCCATCTCTCTCGATGCTTTGGCCAAGGAGGGCATCCTGGCCCTGCGTCGCGCCAAGCGCCGCAACATGGAGCGCCTGGCGCTGGCCTGCGGCGGCACAGCCATGAACTCGTTCGATGACTTGCAGGAGGAGCACCTCGGCTACGCCGGCGTTGTCTACGAGCATGTCCTCGGCGAGAACAAGTACACGTTCGTCGAGGACTGCAAGAATCCGCTGTCCGTGACGATCCTGATCAAGGGTCCCAACAAGCACACCATCACCCAGATCAAGGACGCCATCAGGGACGGCCTAAGGGCCATCAACAACACGATTGCGGACAAGGCTCTGGTGCCCGGTGCCGGCGCCTTCGAGGTGCGCGCCTACAACGAGCTGGTGGCCTTCAAGGACACCATCAAGGGCAAGTCCCGCCTCGCCGTGCAGGCCTTCGCCGACGCCCTGCTCGTCATACCCAAGACGCTGGCCGTCAACAGCGGCTACGACGCCCAGGACACCATCGTCAAGCTTACGGTGGAGGATCGCCTCAATCCCGATCTCGTCGGCCTCGACATCGCCACCGGGGAGCCCATGAAGCCCGTCGATCTCGGCGTCTACGACAACTACATTGTGAAGAAACAGATCCTCAACTCGTGCTCGATCATCGCCAGCAACCTGCTCCTCGTCGACGAGGTGATGCGCGCCGGCATGACCAGCCTCAAGGGTTAATAGTTGCTTCCATGCTCTCAACTTAACCAAGTTAATGCACCTGCTGCCTGCTACTCAACCCGCGTCGTCAATCCAACCGAAACACAAGCATCAACATCGCCCAGGAAACTGTTGCGGTTGCGAAAAAAGTATTTAAAGGAATTAAAGAGAAAGAAAAACGATAAAAATCGAAAGAAAAACACACACATAACACACAGAAAACATACTTATAACGCTAATATATATATTTCTCTACTTTTTTTTCATTACAACTAATGTCTACTTACTCGAGAAACCAAGCATTGGTTTTAAAAATAAAAACTACCATTGAAACTTATAGTTTTTGAGTGTTGTTTTGTGGGAAAGTTTGCAGATTTTCAAGGTGAATAATTGATATTAACTCTTAATGTTGATATTTACATCCTTGTTTAGGAAAATTGTTAAAATATATGTTTATATTTTGACTGTAGTATCAAATGTTAATGGAGAAATTATATATATTTATATTTTCTATCTTCTTTTTCCTATTTCGAAGAACTGTGTACGATGTTTCATGCTTCTTCGGCTTCCTTTTTGATTATCAAACATGATTTTTATTCTTAAATACTTGCAACTTATAGGTTTATGATATAATTTTTATATTTTCTGAAATCTTGATTATTAGAATTCAAATATTTAGTCGATGCAGAAGCTATATATTTATATTTTCTACCTTCTTTTTCCTATTTCGAAGGATTGTATAATTTGTTTCATGTCTTCAGCTTGCTTTTTGGTTTTGTTAATATCTTTAAACTTAATTTTTATTGTAAAATAGTTGCAACTTATAGGTTTATAATATAATTTTTATATTTTTTAAAGTCTTGAATACAAGAATTCAAATATTCAGTCAATGCAGAAGCTATATTTTTATATTTTCTACTACTTCTTTCTATTTCTATGAACTGTATACTTTGTGTCAGTCTTCAGCTTGCTTTTTAGTCTTGTTAACATCTTTAAACATTTTTTTTATTCTAAAATAGTTGCAACTTAAAGGTTCATAATATAATTTAAATATTTTCTAAAGTCTTGACTTGAATTTCCACTAAAATTAGCCATAAATTCCGGCACTAATCTTTATTCTAGTTTCTGCATTATCTTTAAAGCCAAAGGATAAGTTTTCATTTTCGATGTAGAACCTTCTTCCTTTTGCTGTTCCCTTTTTATTTTTCCTTCCACAGTGATACGTAGGAAATGCACAGAAAAATAAAGAAAAAACCAAAAAAACAAAGCAAAAAAACGCAAAAAAAGAAATATATATTGCGGCCCATTGGCATCGGGACTCGGTTCTCCCTTACGGAATTATGCTAATGTGTCCTGCCACCGTACATATCCCGATTTCCCCCGGGGGGCAGGCATCGATTTGACACGGTTCCTGCCAGCGAGGATGCACTGTAGTGAAAGAGTAGAGTAAAAAAAGAAACCCTTTCTGGGGGAAAATGTCTAAAAGGATTTCGCATGTCAACGCACGGAAATTGATATTGAAATGAGCATGGTAATGAGCCTCAAATTTGTATCCTTCGCCTCCTTTTTGGCCATTTACACATGTGAACATATAAATAAATATATAAAGAGATAAATAAATTTAAATTTAATGTTTTCTTAAAAACTTATATTTATTTAAGCGAAAGAATCAATCATTATTGGAGTTTAAAGTGATTCATTAATATTTATTTTGTCACTTATTTCTTTATTTATAATTGTAATTAATATTATTAAATGCTTCACTTAAAATATATTCTTTTTTTAGGAGTTTAAAACTGGTTCATAAATATTTATTTTGTCACTTTTTCCTTTAATTATAATTTTAATTAAAATTATTAAATGCTTTACTTAAAATATATTCTTCTTTTAGGAGTTTAAAATTGGTTTATAAATATTTATTTTGTCACTTATTTCTTTATTTATAATTGTAATTAATATTATTAAATGCTTTACTTAAAATATATTCTTATTTTAAGAGTTTAAAATGGTTTATATTTATTTATTTTGTCACTTTTTCCTTTATTTATAATTGTAATTTAAATTGTTAAAAGCTTTTCTTAAAATATATTCTTTTTCTAGGAGTTTAAAATTGGTTTATAAATATTTATTTTGTCACTTTTTCCTTTATTTGTAATTGCAATTTAAATTATTAAATGCTTTATTTTATTTTCAGACAAAACAACTATTTTTTTGCCGCTGTGTGTGTGGACACAACACAACACACACTCAACACACACACACCCTACACTATTTGAGGTGCAAATGTATTTAAATGCGTTTCGAAATGTATTTTATTCGGTTGGGAATCCAGAGCGGAATCCTTTTGCCTCTCCGTTTCGTTATTTGATTTCTCACCCTCGTCACAGGATACAGGACAGAGGACACACCTACACACATCCTGCAACCTGCTGCTGGATTTATGTTGAACATTTGATTCTTGGCCAGCGCTTTGTTACCTGTCGTCCCTGCCTGCTGTGGACCTCAAATTGGATTTTGCGCCGTTTCCAATTTGATGATTTAAGACAAATGAACGGGCATTTTGTCCACACCGAAAACTTTGGGTTAAATGTAAATTTTTACATTAAAAACAAAACAAAAAGAGAGAAAAGGGAAGAGATGAGGAAGTTTCCATTTCGCTGACTTCATTTACAAATCCCCCGGCTCGGACTTGGTGTGACTTGAACGAATTCGTTGTTGGCATTTTTTACGCAAATTTCCTTCTCCCTGCGCTGTCTGCCGTTTAATTAATTTTTAGAGCCAGCTGAATGCTGAAAACAGAAGCAAAAAAAAAAAAAACAACAAGAAAAAACTGCTGGAAATTGATTTTTGTTTGCCTTCGACTTGGGGAAAGGAATTAAATAAATTAGCGCTAAAAGGATTACGACGCCCGTCGGTCAGCTCCTGCTCCTGCTCCTTTCTCCTGCTCCTTCTGCTCCTTCTTCTACTCCTTGGCTTCATAAATCATTCATTTCCGCAACTAGGACGCAGACGCAGACGGCCAAATAATTTCTTATTTAATTTGTACATGTCCTTGCCGCGTTTGGCAACTGCTGAGCGGGCTTTTCTAGCTGGAAAAGGCTCTCAGAAAAAATAATAATATTTTAATTTTTATAAATATAAAAAAAAAATAATATAACTCTTAATGTCTTTGTGTGAAGAAATCAATTATTATTAATACTTTTCCAGAACTATTACAAAGTCAATAAAGGCTTGAGAATAATATATAAAAGTGTGACCATCTGTTTTTTTACTTTAACTAAAAGACTTGGTCACACTGGCTTGCTGCTTACTTGATTCTCAAATATTTTCCAGGTTAAAGAATTTCCTTTTAAAGATTTCTAAGGTAATTTTTAAAGGTCTTTCAAGGGTCTTTATTTTATATACTTAATTATCCCTTAAAATAGCTTTAATAATCACAAAACTTTCCTTCTTATTCGCTGAAAATCTTCCTTTATTGACGTTTTGCTGTTGCCTACTTTGCAGCGCTGACCGTCGTGTCGCGTTTCCTTTGTCCTTACTTTCACTTTTACTTTTACTTTCGCTTTCTTTACGTTAATTTGGGCTTTGCGCGCGAAATGAAATTGCAGATAATTTGCACAAAAAAAAAAGTAAAAATAAAACCGAAACAAATTGCAGGCAAATTGCTTGAAACGGCAGCAAGGAAAAGCGCTCCTGGTAAAGCCTTGCTCGCCAAATTGGGGGGCAGTACATTGCGTGCAAATGGCTTTTCACGTGCAAAAATCACAAAAATAAAACGAGAGACTGCAACAGGACGAAAAACAGGACGCCCCGCAGGCAATTCAACTTGTTGTTGTCTTTTATTTTCCCCTCAGTTTTTCTTTCTAGTTTTCTTTTACTGTCTTTTTTGCGTCATAATTTTCCCTTTTGTTTAGGCGAAAGCAATTTATTTGTTGTCTAGAGAAAAAGAAAAGAATAAATTTTACAAATACAGTAAGCTTAAAAATGTTGTGGAAAATCTTGTTTAGAAATATGAAATATATGAAATATGTTTTATTTATTTGCTTTATTAAATATAATTTATGTTTTATATATTTTTCTGCTGAATAATTGCAGGTCGGGCACCTGCTTTGGGTCACTTTCGTTTGGGGTCAAGGTCGCGGGAGATTAATCGTTTTGCGATTCCCAATTGGGCGCCAAAAAACATATCATTCATTCTCAAGTGTCAAAAAGACTGCAAATCCACGCAGATGTTGCTCCTAAATTCTGCAACTCATGACCTTGGAAAATAATGATAAAATATATATAAATATATATAAAATATATATATAATATATATATTTATATATACCCCTGATTTTCGCACACACAAAATGTCATCGGTTGAAATCTTAATGCAGATTTCAGACAAATTTCAGACAAATTTCCAGTCCAAGTAAAAAACTCAAATAAATTCCCCCAATTTCCACACTCAGTTATTTTTTTGCCGTTTTATTTTTCTGGTTTGACGAACACGCACCACAAGGCACACCCCAAACACACACTCCTTTCTCACACCCCACACACACCCCACACACACCATACACACACCCCACACACACCATACACACACACCCTTCCCCTCAGACAACCCACCAAGTCAGAGCTACACATGTGAAGTGGCAGAGTGTCATGCAGCCAGTAAATCCAACAGTGGCGAGTCCTTAAGGGATAACAGGGGTTAAAGTTACCCAGAATATAAAATTTTCCAAGTTGAATTAATAATAATTAAGAAAATTAAGCAACAAAGTACATAAATATAATAAATATAAAGATTTAAGGTTATTAAGTATTTACTTAAATATTTATTTTTGCAAATGAAACTTCATTTTATAATTTACATCATTCCCGCAAAGAAATAATTATTAAAATATTTCTTATATATTTTTAAAATGTTCCCACTTTAACCCCCTTTATCCCTAAACCCCTCTCTCCCCTCTAAGAGCACGCTTTAAATATAAATTTATATAAATGCTGCCACCCTTCGACTTCGACTTCGCTTCGGTTTTGGGTTGTTTCTGATGTGTGTTTTTGTTTGCGTGCTAAATTTTATTTGACTTTGCATGACTTTCGAGTGTCTTTGAACCGGCGCCTCCCTCGGCCCCTCGGAATAATCCTGCAAGGAGTTGCAAATCAATTGCGTATCGATCGGAGGACTCAAAAGGGACTAAAGGAAAAGTTCTTCAAGAAGTTTGCTCTTATTTTATTTTTATTTTTTTGGGGGGAATGAAAACAATTTATTTTGTGGGGAATTTTTAAATTAAGCCATTACTTGTTAAATTTTAAATAAAAACTATAGGAAATGTTCTTTAAAAGACTTTCTTTCTTATTATTTATCAAGAAATCTGAATTAATTAGGAGCAATAATTTTTATAACATTTAATTATGCTTCAAGACCTTTTTAATGATTTTATTTATTTTTTGAGGGCTTCCAGCAAACTGGAAACCCGATTAAAATGGAAACCCGATTTCAGGGGTTATATTCAGCGATTTAAACACTTTGCCGGCTTTTCACCACCGATGGAAATGGAAATCTGTAAATCTGGCCACAAATCACTGGACGCCGCCGGCAATTGGAAATTCCTTTCGGGCCATAAAAACTTGACTCGCCTCGCTTTGGGCCATTAAAACTCGGTCTCGGCCAAGAACCGATTAGGCAAATCGCTCACACAGAGAGAAGGAGAGGAAAAACGGAGAGGAAAAGCTCCATGGAAAACACATTGCCAGCTTGTTGCGGTCAGGCGTTTAATTAGCAATATGTTGTATTAATTGGTATAATTTTCCCTGCTTCTTCGACCATGTTCTCAGCTTTTTAACCGGTTTTTTCATTAGCTTTTCCTTGGCTTTCCCTTTACTGGGCAGGTCCTGTCCTTTGATTTATGCTTGGCTTGGCAGGAGCAAAAAGTTCAATTCAATTTATGTTGCGACTTGTAAAGTGTGCTTTTTTAGCTAATAAATTACTTTATTTTTTAAAAATAATACTTAACTACGTTTAAAATTGATTTATTTATTAGAAATTATACTTAAATTCTTTTTAAGTTATTTGGATTCCTTTATTTTCTTTATTTTCTTGACCTACATGGCGTATGCGTAATGTGCGACACTATTCAGCAACATTACGTATACGCAGCGTAGCTTTTTAAAGGGTATCTCCTGGCTTTGTTTTTTTAGTTTGTGGGTGCGGCAACTTGTTGACATGTCCAGCATTTTTGGCCACACTTGAGGAATTTGCAAGGACAAAACCCACAGCAATCCTTTTTCGTCCTCATTCTCATTTCCATTCTCATTCTCCTCGCCACATTATCATATTTTCATTAAGCAAAAAGCAATTGAATCGAACCGGGAAAAACCCCAAAAGGGGAACCACAAAAGCAGCTACATAAATGTCCAAATGGAAATTGAGAAAATCAAAAACTTTGGGGAAAAAGGGGAAAAACCGAACAAGGTGAAGTTGGGGGAAAAAATCAAGTTGCATTTTAATTAAAAGGTGAAAACCAGCACATGTTTTTTTTTAGTTTCAGCTAATTTTTAGTAATAAAACGTAAAAGAATATGGCTTGGCAGTATTTTGAAAGAACTATGCTCACAGGACTCTCTCAGACATTATTCCTGGAAAAGTCCTGACCGGGGAAAACTTTTTTCCTGTTGCTACGCTGTCGCATCATCATCATGTTTTGGTTATTCTTTTCGTTTTTGTTTTCACTTTTCAGTTTTCCATTTTTTTGTTTTTATTTTTTGTTGTTCGTTTTGGGCAAAAAGTTTGTTAATTATTTTACAGCGCCTGCGGAAATTTACCTAGAGCGTCCTTGGTCCTTGGTCCTTGGTCCTCTCTATACACTTGATATATTGCCTCGCCTATGCATATAAAGATGATGAATATGCGCTGCGCTTTTGTTTATGTTTTGTGAGCCGTGCAAAGACATAACTACCTTCGCTTTTCTCCGCTTTTCTCCTGCTTTTCCCTGTGCTTTGTCTGAGACCCTTCTTCTTCGTCCTGTCATCTGTCTCTCATTTTCCCAGGTCGTTTGTCATGTGTCCCTTCCCCGTGCATATGTGTCTGTATGTTCGTACATGCAAATGAGGTCCTCGCCAAAGGTCAAAGGTCCTGCGGGGGAAGCAATTTGGCAATCTGAACTTTGTCCTCGAAATCCAGCCACATCCGAGCTTCTTCGGGGATTTTCACACCTTTCGGTTTGGTGATTAATAAAGGCCATTGCAAGGGCCACTAATTGCTGGCTAATGCACATGTTTTACCTTAACGTTTCGTGTAACAAGCTTTCAGTTTATTACTTAAGGATGTGTCCCAAAGGAAACACAAACGAAATCTAAAGAGAAGTCACCTTAAATGGAGAAGAAAGTGTTTGGAAATCTAATTGTAAAAAAGAACTTACGGGGAACGCACCAGAAACCGACAGAAAACACATTTAAGATCCACTAGGAAACCACTAAAAACCCTCCGAAAACCCACCAGAACCACTTGGAATCCAATCATAAAAAAACCCATCGGAAGCCCACCCGAAACTCTCCGGATACTCTCCAGAAATCAACTCAAAACGCTTCCAAAAACTATCAAAAACCCACACGAACAGCAGATGAAACCCACACAAAAACACAGCCAAGAAAAACCCATTACATACTTTAAGCAGTAAACTTTAAATTTCTTTTTATTATTAGTATTGTTATTAACAAGGAAGGAAGCTTAGTCTAAAATCTGAATTTTGAAGACCAGAGAAGAATGCAACTTCGCTGGACTTTGAATTAATAATTTTATTTTTGGTAATTTTTTGGTAAAGATCTTAAGAAAAATCTTAAAATATCATAATTAAGCCAAAAATTCATTAATTTAAACTCAAAAAGTTGTTCTAGTTTTAAGGTTAACAAATTAATATTTTAAATTTGAAATTTAAATATGTTTAAATTTGTAGAGTTTTTTTTTGACAATTTTAATGATAAAACCCCTTAAAAAAATTATAAAAAATTTTTTCTGTTGGAAATTTATTAACTCTAAATTTAAAATTTCAAAATTTTGAAATTTGTTAAATTTTTTGATAATCTTTAAGAAAAATGTTGAAAATTTTAAAATTCAAGATTCAAAATTTGAAAATTTTAAAGTTTGCTGAATATATGATCTATAAGGTCCGGAAATGACTCCTTTTGACTAAAATTATTATACTCTTTAGAAGGGAATAAAAATTAAGAGATTTAAGAAATACGTTCTCAAAGGTATATTATTTTGAGTGTATAAATATAGTTTGTGTTAAATATATCTACGTTTTTCTTTAACTTTACAAATATGTATACATATACTCATATATAATCATTATATATCATAAATGGAAATAACAATCTTTTAAGAAGTTCAAGAAATGAATTTCTCCGACTTTCTAAATTTAAGCTATAAATTATTAAATACGCAGGCAAGAAGGAGGAGGATGGAAATGGAGCTATCCTTGGAGTGGGAAATCTATTCAAGAATTTCCTCTCCTCCCTTCTTTTTCCACCTTTATTTTTTCCGTTTTCCTCGTGGCAGCCACGCCAATGAGGCAATGACAGGCGAACTCAAACTCAAACTCAAACCCAAAACCCAAAAACTCATTGGGCGGTGAACTCAATTAAATGAAAATTGAATGTTATCAGCGAGTGAACACGAACAAGCCACACCTGATGTTGTGCCGCACACACACACGAACACAACAAAAAGAAAGGAAAAATGCAAAAAAAAATTATGAAATATGGCCAAGAAATTGAAATTTATGTCCCCTCGCGCTGGCACACTGAGCGAGGGGCCTCTTTTTTTGATTTAATGCCAAAGGAAAGAAGGGAAACATTTTGAGAGGATTTCACAGCTGATCGCATTGTGATCCCATTTGGCAGGGAATACTCTTGCTCCTGCTCCTTTAGAAAAACTCACTTGTTTTCCAGGACCTTGCTGATGACGATTCAATTGCCAGGCACTTGTCGGTTGGAAAAGCACAAAGCACAAAGCACGAAGCACGAAGCACGAAGCACAAAGCACGAGCAGCATTCATGCCGCATTCATAAGGCCATTTTAATTTGCTTTCTTATCGATTTTCAGCACCAAAGGATACACCAGTCAGTGGAGGGAAATTGAAGTTGAATTGGTATTACTTGTCGGTTTTCCTTCACATTTCAAGTCACTGAAAAAACTAAGCTTGAATTGCTGCATTTGCTTTAGTTAGAAAAATGCTTTGCTTTAAAATTTAGCAAAGGAAATCTTTGGAAAGAGTAAGTAAGATTCCTGTTTTCTGAAGGTATGTTTTGCCTAAATCCTTAATAAATCTAAAAATACTTTAAATAAATTAAAACATTTTAATTTAATTTAATTTAATAATCTGCGGAAATGCTGCTTGTGCTTTTGCTAGAAAATTATTTGCTTTAAAATTTAGCAAAGGAAAACCTTGAAAAATGTAAGTAAACTTTCTGTTTTCTGGAAGTATGTTTTAGCTTAATCTTAAATAAATCTATGAATACTTTTATTCAATTTAATTTAATTTAATATGCTGCTAAATTGCTGCTTCTGCTTTTGCTAGAAAATTATTTGCTTTAAAATTTAGCAAAGGAAATCCTTCGAAAATTGAAATTTTCTGGTAGTATGTTTTACCTAAATAAATAAAATAAATCTATGAACACTTTAATTAAATTTAAACACTTTAATTTAATTTATTTTAATATGCTGCTTAATTGCTGCTTCTGCTTTTGCTAGAAAATGCCTTGCACAAAAAAATAAAAATTTAGCAAAGGAAATCGTTGAAAAAAGTAAGTAAACTTTCTGCTTTTTGGGAGTTTGTTTTATCTAAATCTTTAACAAATCTATAAACACTTTAATTTAAATTAATTTAATTTAATTTAATAATTTAATTTAATAATTTAATTTAATAATTTAATTTAATAATTTAATTTAATAATTTAATTGAATAATTATATTTAATTTATAAAAAAGCATTAAAGCAACACTTTCTTTTTAATGGATGCTTGTTTGGTCTTGAAACTATTCTCGAGTATCCTTGCATCCTTTTGTCACACACACACGCACACCTCTCAGTACTTTGACTAAAAATCCAACAAAGGATCCTGTGCATGTGGGCGTGGCAGCTGCTGATAAGCAAAGCAAAATCAGAGCAAAAGCAACAGCAAAGCAGAAAAGCAAGAACGCAGCACAAGCATCAGCGCACAGGAAATGCAAATCCTTTCGTCCTTGCTTTTGGATATTTCCGCAATAATTCCACAAGTGGACACACGCATAAATATTTTTGCCGCAGCTGAAAAATCCCTCAAAGCAGGCTTTAAGCTGCCTTTTCTTTTTGTGAAATAAATATGTGAAACATAATGTACAAAATGCGAAATGCAAATAAAGACAACCTGCTTTGAATGGATTGTGTGTGTGTTGTGTGTGTTGTGTGTTTTTTTATATCTATTTGGATCGATCGGATGACAGCTGGCGAGCAGCTTAACACCACAATTTATGCCAAAGGTGACTAAGGGGTTAAGAGGGAGCGACTTTCATTCAGGTGAAAATTGTGGCCAAGGATTTATCATAATTTATAAGGTGAGAATGAAATGAGATGGGAATAGTTCTTAGACAAAGTTAGGAGGTTATTTAATAACTTATTTATTATTATTTATTATTATTAGTATTATTATTTAAATATTTAATTAATAACTTTTTTACAACCTTGCAAAGGGTCTCATAATTTTAGTTAGAAATTTGCAAGGCAATGAAGGAGTCATTTCTAAACCTATTAATTTTATATATTCTTGAAAATCATCAATAGTCGAGTTAATCTTGGTATCTAAGGCTGAAAAATAAATTTTGTAATTTTTTCTAGACTTTAAAAGCGGTTAAAAAGTTGTCAATTGGAATTAAAGTTGTCACAAAATTCGAAAAAAACTTAAATTTTTAAATATATCTAAGTAAATATACAGATTTGTTTACTCAATCAAAAACTAACAAGGAAAAGCTTATGGAATTGATATTATTATTATATTTAATTTTTCTTGGGTTAGTTATAAATTTATTATTATATTTATTATTTTTTGGCTTAGTTAAAAAATTTGAAAAACTTGAAATTGCTTAAGAAATTAGCTTATAAATATATGAATTTGAAGTTGCATTACTTCATATACTTTTTGGAGGTAACAGAATAATACAAACTTTGGCATCATAAAGTCAGCTTTCTTTTTTGTTAATTATTTATTTTTATTTTTATTTATATTCATGTATTCATTAACTTGTTCATATTCTTCTCTTATCTACCTTTTTGTCTATTTATCTATGTTTCTCTACATGTATTCATGTATCTCTTTATATATCTATCTATCAATCTATTTATTTATCGAATTATCTCTCCAATTATGTTTATATATATTTATCTATCTATTTATTTATCTTTCTATTTATTTTATCTATCATCTATCAAAATATTTATCTATCTAATTATTTATTTATATATTTATATATCTATTTATTTATCGATTTTTTTATTCTATCTATCATTTAACCAGCTATCTAAATATATATTTATCTTTCTATATATTTTTCTATCTATATATTTTTGTATCTATTTATCTTCTCTATATATTTTTCTATCTTTTCAATCTATATACTTATCCTATCTTTCTTCTACCCTACTATCTATATATCTATCTTTCTATTTCTATTTTTATTTATTCATTTACAAATTTGGTTTTTATGTATTTATTTATTATGTATCATGTTTTTTTAAAGTACCATCTTATCCCTTGTTACATTTACACTTTTTCCCCAAAAACCGCCGCCTGACCCATTAAAATTCACCTGTGAATACGTAGGAATATACACCTATAAATGTATATATATTTATATTTTTTAAAGGCAGAGTATGGTAATGAGACTCGGCACCCGGTCGCACTTTCTCACTTGCGTTTTTTTTCCTTTCCCAGGTCTTTATTATTATTATTATTATTATTATTAGCTCCGCCTACTTTTTGATTTACTGCAGTGCCACAGAAGTCGCTGTGCTCTGCATATTTTTTTGTTGTTTTCCTTTTATTTTACGTGGCAGCCATAAAAAATGTTTGTCTAAAAGGAATAAAATGCAAAGGCAGTTCCACAAGTGGCAACTCGGGGAATACCCTTTAAAGTGGAAAGTGCATTTTAAATCTATAAAAAAGTAGCTTTTCCAGTAAGCATTTAAGATTTAAATTATCAACTTTATAAACTATATTTACTGAATTTTTAAACTTAAATAAAACACATTTTAATTGAAAACAAACATATCCTTCAGCCGCCACCGAGTCCTTGTTTTTCGGGCACTAAATTGCTGTTGTTGTTGCTGTCGTCTCTCTGCTCCTGCTGCTGTTGATAGGTTATGTTTTTGGTCCTTGTGCCGGTCCTAGGTCCTTTTTGGCTTTTGGGCGCATTTTAATTTGCATTTTTTACAATTTCCCCAAAACAATCTTTTATATACATTTTTATGCATTTTATATTCTCGTTATTATTGCCATCGTTGCCGATGTCGTTGTCGTTGTCGTTTCAGTTATTTGCTTCATTTTCCTGCCACTTTATTTGCGATGCATGTGTATTATTTGCCTCCAGGACCTGTCGTGTGTCCTTTATTCTTTCTCTCTCTCTTTTTTTATATTTCTTATGGGGGCTCTGGCAATCCACAAGTAAAAGGATTATGTTCAATAATGCCTGAGTTTTATGGGAACACACTTTAAAATAGGAATTAAAAGATTTATGTATTTTTTAAATGAATTTAAATGATAAGAAATTAATAATTATTTCACTTTAGATATAATGATAATTTAATTATTATTTATTACATTTTAGATATAATAATAATTAAATGATTATTAAATTAATTAAATAATTTTATCTGAAATGTAATTATTTATATATTTTATAATTTATTATCACTTAAATACTAAAAGTTAGAAGTTTGTAATTTTACTTTTCCTTTTCTTGCATTTCCATCATCGACTTTAGTGTGACCCTTTCTTTTCTTTACAGAAAATACCTCAACGTAAAACTTAAATGCTTATTATAATTTTATTCTTAATAAAGCTGCTAAAAATAAGTAATAAAAAAGGGAGATTTCCTGCAATTTACGTAAATTCTAGACTTAAGTCCAGCACTTAAGTGGTCAGTCATAAATGCAAATACAAATGCCCGAAGGACATGCAATCAAGTTTATTCGAGAGATTAAGAATTATATTCAGAGTCTGCCTTTTAAATTCATAAACAAAAGGCACACAAACTATGCAAATAAAATCGTTTTAGGGCCGTGCACTAAACTTTATTCGAGAGATTAAAAGTAATATTTGCTGAGAAGGGAAAAGGAGAAAAATAGAAAATAGAGAAAGCGGAGAAACTAGAGAAAGTTGTGAAAGAAATGCCAAAAGATATTTGCAGCTTAATGGAAGTGAGAGTAGATTTCGGTCTGGGATAAGCGGCTAATCCGGCAATAAATATTCATTTTTATGTGCTGGATGGAAGGATTCGGCTGGATGAAAGGGTTTGAATGCTGCTCCTTGCTCCTTGCTCCAAGGAAATGGCACTCGGCAAATGTTTGTAATTGCATTTTAAGTGGAAATTGCTCTCGGGACTTGCGGCAACGCTTCTTGTTGTCGCCGAAAAAACACGTCGAGGAAACCCTGGCCATATATACCTTTGTATATTTAATGCACATTGTTGGCCATTTTCGCCATTTTCAGTTCCCTGAAAACTGAGAGAAAACGAGAGAGAGCTTGCCAAGTTTTCTCTTTTTTTCTCTCCCAGTTAATGCAATTTCCTGCCCGGAAAATTCGCAACTCAGATCGATTAAAGCTGCGGCGCCGCCGTTAACTGTTAATTAAAGCGACTTTTCCGCGGCCGCAAGCCACCGACATCCGACCATAGGGAAAAATCGGAAAATAAAGTGTACTGGGATCATCGGATATATCAAGGGAAAAATTTAATTATAGAAATATATAAATTTATTTATAGAAATTTATAAATTTATTTATAGAAATATATAAATTTATATAAAGAAATACATTTTGGGCTTAATAATAAATGGAATATATCGAATACTTCGATATACCTATGATTTATATAAAGAAAATGATCCAATTCACCGGTAAGATATCGTTATTATCGAAATATATCGTATTTAAGGTTTAAATATAAATATTATCCATAAATATCCTAGAAATGTTATGTAATTTTGTAAGTGCACTTTTCTAGAAAGCAAAAGAAATATATATATTATTTACGAATAAATTGCAGCCTTAAAATATTGATTTACAGATCAACAATTGCAACTTTATCGAGACAGTACTTATCGATCATTTCTGTCATCTAGAGTACAATTTAAATTTATATTTTTTATATTTATTTATATTTTTTTATATATTTTCTCAAGATTCCTATTTATTACACATAAATTGCAGCCTTAAAAATATCGATTTATAGTTCAACAATTGCAACTTTATCGATACAGTCTTGATATATCGATAATTTCTGTCATTGTCAGTACAGTTTCACTACAGTTTCACTACAGTTTCACTTCAGTTTCACTACAGTTTCACTACAGTTTCACTACAGTTTCACTACAGTTTCACTACAGTTTCACTACAGTTTCACTTCAGTTTCGCTTACAAAAATACAAAAGTTTAAAGCGTTAATTAAGGCTTCCCTTTGTGAATTAATTATGTTAATTAAGAAACGCAATTAGTAATATTTATTTAAAGTTATTTAACAAATTAATGTTTCTCAGTACGTACATATATATATATATATATATATATATATATATATATTTGAACAATAAGAGCACTCCTATTTCGCTGAGCTCAATAATGTGCTGCTGGCGGAAGTAAATGAGTCACGCACACGAGATGTCCTGACAGTGTTCGAAGGGGGAGTCCTGCCTGGCCAGCGTTAATGCTGTTTCCTATCCCCCCCTTGCCCCCTTCAGATGAACAATCGAATGGGGAGACTGAGGGGGAAGTGGAAATTTTCCAAGGGGAGGGGCGGGGGCATATGCGCACGGACAAATGAAATTACGGCGCGCGATGTCGCGCAAGAGGACAAATCCCTTTAAATAAATCCTGGCAAGCGGAAGCGGAAGCGGAAAAACAGAAATGAAATGGGTTACAACCGAAAGGGAAAATACAAAAAAAGTGCTCTCGAAAGAGATACGGAGGGGGGAGTGGGAGCGGAGTGAAATTAAATTTAAATTAATTGCCATGATTTGTTTGGTGCGAGCGACGAGCATCTCTCGAGAGTGCCTCCACACATTCGGAGCGAAAAAAGGAGCCGCAGAATAGGAAAAGAAAGAAAAAAGCCGGAAAGGTACTAAATATAAATCATAAGAGCAGCTTACGGAGGTTAATTAGTTGGCAGGGACCCTTCCGACTTGTCTCCTAGCTGAGACAACTCCTTTTGCTACAAGGATATGAGACTGAGACGCATTTTTAAAGCTTGTTGAATTTTCGCTAGCTTAAAAAATGTAATGAACTTGAAGTGGGTTTTATTTTCAGTGTTGGTGAGGTTTAAAAATGTAATAAGCTTGAATTGAGTTTAATATTAAATTCAGAGATTAAGTTTAAAAGGATCTGTTTCTAAAATAAGGGCTTGTATTAAGTTTTTGTTAGCGTTAAACATTTTATAAGCTTGCATTGAGCTTTATTTTCAGCTTCAAAATTAAAGATTAAAAGGATCTATTAGTATAAGGTTTTAAATTCAGTTTTTGTCAGCTTAATTTTCAGTATCAGAAATAAAGAATAAAAGGATCTGTTTCTAAAATAAGGTTTTATATTCAGTTTTTGTTAGCTTTAAACATTTTACAAGCTTAAATTAAGCTTAATTTTCAGTTTCAATAATAAATATTAAATATAAATATACAAGAACATCTTGTTTTTCAAATATGGGTTTGTTTTAATTAAATAAAAATAAAAAAGATCTTAATTTTTTATATAAGGTTTCTTTATTATTTTGTTTTATATTTATATTATTATTATTTATATTATATTATTTTATTATATATTTTTATATTATATATTATTATATTATATATTATATTTATATTATTTATTTATATTTTTCTTTTCCTTCAACTTTCTCGATCGGCATGGCTTGCCAAAGTTTGCCCGTTTCCGTTTCTCACAGAAAACACCTTGAATCCTTGTACTAAATAACACATAATACTAAATTCCTTGAATCCTTGTACTAAATGACACAAAATACTAAATTCCTTGAATCCTTGTACTAAATAACACAAAATACTAAATTCCTTGAATCCTTGTACTAAATGACACAAAATACTAAATAAATAATATTATAACACTCAGCTAAAGCTACCAAAGATTGTCTTGAATCCTGCCAAAACCTTTAACTAATTTATTTCGAGAAGTCTTTACCACCAAATGAACTTGAACCTGAACGTTTTGTCCTGATTCGTCTTTTTATCCCTTTTCTTTTTTTTTTTTTTGAACCTTTGCTCGATTTGACTTTCGACAACAACAATAACGAAGTCAAAGGCAAATATACACGAGAGCTGAGCAAATACATTTGTAGACGTGCCGCCGCAAAATATATTTCCCTCTGCACGATTTTCCCAACTGGGTTTTCGCCCAGGTTTTCCAGAACAAAAAAAAAGAAAAAAACGAGTGTAAACTCAATTTACGTGATCGAATTTTTCGTTGGTTCGTGGCACTTTCCGTGTAATCAGATTCACGGCGTGGCCCTCATTCGATTTTCGCTTCGGCCTGTTGTTGTGACAACGCGGGCTCCAGGGGGGTTAAGGCGGCAGCTCGGGGGTCATGGGTTAAGGGGCGACTATTTGGCAGCTAAACTATCTCGAAATGTACTTAAGAACTTTGTGATGCGATTTATTTGTACAAATCCGCCCTGAAATCAGTTTGCCAAAAGTTATGGCCTTACAGGTGGTCATCAAAGCAAAGCAAAATAAAGTCTCGCAAATAGTAGGTCGTATAAATCGGTAGAGTGAATTTAGTGCAGTATAAATTGTACTATTATTATCCTAATGAATAGGTGAGTAAAATACAAAATGTGGAGGTTATCAGGACACTGCAAGAATTTCAGTGGATATTATTCTTTAGAATGGAAATTTATTTATTTATTTTACATTCTGTTTGCTTAGAATGGAAATTGAAAATAATATTTAAAATAAAAAAGGTTATTTGTGAGATTTTATTGGGAATTTCTCAGGAATTACATTGGATATTACTCTCAAGTATGGAAATTGAAAGTAATATTTAAAATAAAAGAGTTTATTGGTAAGATTTTGAGATTGAGAATTTATGTAAAATATATTGCTTAAATACTTAAGAAGTTGTCCAATTTGTTTCAATTTTTAATTACGAGTTTTGTTTTGTTTCAACAACAATCATTGGTGTGTTTTTATTCAAGACTTTATTATTAATGTAAGTTAAATACATTAATAATAAAGAAAGTTGTACAATTTGTTGTAATATTTAATAAAGAGTTTTGTAATAATTTAAATGCTTTCACCAATGAAATTAACAACAGTCATTGGTGTGTTTTTAGTCAAGACTTCGTTATTAATGTAAGTGAAATACTTAAGGAAATTTTTCAATTTGTTTTAATATTTAATAAAATAAAATAGTAACAATAATAAGACAATTTTTCAATTTGTTTCAATATTTAATAAAATAAAATAATAATAAAATCAACAACAGTCATTGGTGTGTTTTTTTCAAGACTTCAATATTATTTTAAAATATATTAATACTTTATTGGTGAAGTTTTATAAGTGGGTTTTAATTGGTGAATTTTAATTGGTAAATGTTTGTTGGTGAGATTAAATTGTTTCGTTTTAGTTGATAAATTTTTCAATTGTACTTTATATATTTGGTACATTTGACATTTTAGTTGAAGAACTTGTTGTTGGTGAGTTTTAGTTGTTAGCTGGTGGATTTTCATTGAATATTTTTAATAAATTTATTTATATTGGTGATTTTTATCTTTATTTTATTTATTTCAATTTATACACTTTTAATTCTTCAACTTGAGATCTAAGTTGGAGAATTTTTTGTTGGTGAGTTTTATTCATTCATCATTCATTTTCATTGAACATTTTTAATAAATTAATTAATATTGGTGATTTTAATTTATAAATATTTATTAATTAATCAACGTCTAAAATTCTTCAACTTGAGATCTAAGTTGAAGAACTTTATTTATTGAGTTTAATGATAAACATTGGAAAGGTTTAATCCTTTTTGAATCCCTTGCTATCCATTGTTCAAATCATGGCAAATCTGTAGTGCATACCCAGACTTCAGTTGCTCCTTTCGAGTTACCCTTTAGTTTTCCCTTATTTTCCTTTAAGCTCCTTCGATACATTTCCCCATTTTCTTTTCTTTTTGTTTTTGCCAAGTTACGCCTTATTTATGGCATGCATTGTGTACTTGGTTCAGGAGGTCAGGGATTCAGGATTCAGGATTCAGGGTTTTTTTTTGGCGAAATCGCTCGCATTGTTTTATTGTTTGGCTTGCGGTGTTTTCATCCCATTTTTATTATATTTATTTTGCTCTTCATAGACGCCGACAGAGCTACTGAGAAGGAACAACCTGTTTCAGTGCCAGTGTCAGTGATTTTGCGTGTGAAGGGCTCTCCAGGGAGCGAACACGGGGCGTATGAGTAATGCGTTGAGTAATGTGGCAACAGCAGCTGGCTCCTCCAGTTGGTTGCCACTCACTGCTCTCGACTGTGACCCGCAGTTCGCAGTTCAAATTGAATTTATTTTTGGGTTAGCTTAGGTCTTTGATTGGCTTTTTCTTTGCTTGGGTCATTGACCTCACCGCAAGCACAGTGAACACAACAGAAACCGGGTTTTGGGTTTGTACAAATTTAATTCTTCAACGAAAATTAATCATAAATATTGCATAGTTCTAGCTTTTCGTATATTTTCTTATATTTTGCGTATTACAAACACTTCTTTGTGCTTTTTAAAACAGATTGAGGCTACACGGCACAAAAAAAAGGATTGAATTACAAGGAATTTATATTTGTTATTTAAACTAAATAATTTTTAAGACAAAAAGAATGGTAAAGGTTACAAATTATCATGAAATAAATAATAATAAAATTAGAAACACAATAATAATACATATAAACAGAAGAATAATAATTTTTTTGTGATATTTATGTCATTTTAAATCGATAAACTTATGAGCTCTAAAAATGATTTAATAAAATTAATAAAAATGCTTTCTTATATATATTTTAATACATTATTAAATCCCCATTTAAATCTCATTAAAAATAACTTTCACTGTACTTATAATTATAGTTCTGACCAGCTCTCAGTTCTTGGAAGCAAAGTCGTAATTTCAAGGCTCTCGAGGTCGAACTTTAAGCCCGGGCTTAAGCTTAAAGTTCTTCCAGCAAACTGACTTGGCTAATGAGCCATGAGCCATGAGCTAAGAGCCAACAATACACACACAACACACACACACCCGACCTTCAGCGCCATTTCCCATTCCGAAATCACAGTTTTATGTTTTCTTTACACCCCCGAACACCCGGCTTTGTGTGTGTGTGTGGGGTGTGCGCCTTGTACAGTAATAAAATATTTATGGCAGTTGGCTAAATCACCCAAAAAGCAGACTCCGATGGCAGCACGCAAAGGAGGTGGCAATCGGGCTGAAGATTACAAGAGGAGCAGGAGGAGCAGGAGGAGCAGAAGGAGCAGAAGGAGCAGAAGGAGCAGGAGCAGGAGGCGTTGCCAGAGCCAGATCCTGACCAGAGTTGGACCTGGCCTTGGTTCAGGCTGTTGGGGAATTTAAAATCAAAACCAGTGACCAGGCAGTAAAAATTTTTAAAATACTTTACAAGAAACGAAGCTTGAAGAAACTTAAAGTAACTCTTAAATAAATTTAATTTAATTTAAAAAAGCAGAAATAAAAGTCTGTTTTTATGCTAGAAAATCTGTCTCTAATTAATTAAATATATATAAAATATTTTAAAACGACTTTAAAAGACTGTCTCGAGACCCTTTAAGGAGACTTTTCGGGACCCTCTTAAAATGCTTTTGTCTGAACTTTTAGGAGTGTGTTTTGTGGTTAATTAAAAAGACATCTTCACCCTAAAAAGTCTGTTTTAAAGAAAGATTAACTTTAATTATGTAATTTTGAACCAAAATAATATATTAAATAAATAAATAAATTAAATTAAATTATGAAAACCTCCTTAAAAGATTTCTTCGTGATTTTTAGAAGGCTCTTTTCGTGCCTCTTGAGAGTCTATTTTGTTTTTAATTTAAAAGACATTTTCATCCTGATTTTTAGATAAAAAAACTTGAATTAATTAAGTAATTAATAATTTAATGAAATAATACGTCTATATAAGACTCTTTCAGGATCCTTTTGGTAGACTTTTTATTGACTTCTAAAATGAAACTTTTATACTTAAATATCTAAAAAAAAGTGTAAATAAAATTTGTAAGTCTCCTGGATTTATGTAGTGTAAAAATATTAAATTTAATTTAATTTTAAAAAGCAGAAATATGGCTGTATCCTGAATAATTGATAATAATTTAATAAAGTACATATGAGGTAATCCCTAAATCCTTTTAAAGTAAAATGTTTAAAAAGCAGAAATATGGCTTTATCTTAAATAATTAATAATAATTGAATAAAGAACATAAGAGGTAATCCCTAGTTGTAGTAATAATAGTTGTAGATTTACCAGAGATCCTTTTATATACTATATCTAAAACTATATCTAACTCCCCGGGGTTGATGTTGTATTAAAACTCAGTATGTGGTTGCTTAACCATTTTCCCTGCCGTAAAAGAGGAAAAGCCAGCACGCAGCCGAGGAAGGAAAATGTATGCCAAGTGGCAACTCAATTGACTTTAAAGCGGCGTCGCGGTGTCTAGGATGGGGACAAGGATGCCCAAGCAGCAGGAGGCAGAGTCCTTATATCGAAGCGGGAAAGTTGATAGCAAAAGCAGGAGCAGGAGCAGGAGCAGGAGCAGCAGCAGGAGCAGGAGCAGCAGCTGTGCGACGTGATTCCTTGCAGCAGGCGACGGCACAAGACGAATGTGCGATAAGCCGCAGATGAGCACAACGAGATGGGCTCCTCCAGGACAGGTCCTGGCACTGCACGAAAACTGCAATCGATCGGCCATAAAAGTAAGCATCCCTTTGATATTTATTACCCCCACATTTCGCCCAGTGTACGTACATTATTATAGCCACTAACATATGCGATAAATCACAGGAAGAGACAGCCATGAGACAGCCGCCACCGAGGAGCTGGAAGCTGGAATCATCACTCGTCCATCTCCCGAGATATGTGGTATTAATAACAGACTGACGACATCAGTCAGATTTCCGACATTGGCCATATATCAGATCGAAATTTATAGTCAGGAGTCAATACTGTCAGGGATTTACTTTAAACGATGTTTGAGGGAATCTTTAGAAAGAGTTTTTGGGAGACTCTTTTTGCAGTCTTTTATAAGACTGTTTATGGGTTCTTTTTCCGTGATTATTTAAAAGACTTTTGCAACCTAAAAAGTGTGTTTTTAATATAGAAAAACTGCCTGTTATTTATTAAATATATAATAATTATTTTAAAACGACTTTAAAAGACTCTTTAGGGATCCGTTTAGGAGACTCTTTTGGGACCCTTTTGGAAGGCTTTTTTAAGAACTTTTTGGAGTGTCTTTCTTTATTTATTTAAAAGACACTTTTATCCTGAAATATGTATTTATATAAAAAAAAAACTTTAAATAAGTAAATAATAATAACATGAATATATTACATTTTTAAATATAATGTATTTAATTATTTGAAACCTCTTTTAAAGACTCCTTTGGGACCCTTTTAGAAGACTTTATTCCGAACTTTAAGGAGTGTGTTTCTTAATTCATTTAAAAGACATCTTCACCCTAAAAAAATCTGTATTTAAGATAGATTAACTTTTAAAAAGTAGTTATGAATCAAAATAATAAATAAAATAAAAAAAAAATTTAAATAAATTATGAAAACCTCTTTAAAAAGATTTTTCGTGATTTTTAGAAGACTCTTTTTGTGCTTTTTAAGAGTCTCTTTTGTATTTAATTTAAAAGACACTTTCATCCTGATTTTTAGATAGAAAAACTTGAACTAATTACGTAATTAATAATTTATGGAATTAATACCTTTATATAAGACTCTCTTGGAACCCATTTAGCAGACTTTTTGTTGACTTCTATAAATAAAACCTTTATACTTGAAGAAGAATATAGAAAAACAGTCAGCAGATTAGGTAATTAATAAAACAATGAAATAAACCAATAAATAACTCCAAAAAAGGTATTAAATATAAAGCAATAAATATGTAATAAATAAATAAATAACAAAATAAATAAATAACAAAATAAATAAATAACAAAATAAATAAATAACAAAATAAATAAATAACAAAATAAATAAATAACAAAATAAATACATAACAAAATAAATAAATAACAAAATAAATAAATAAAAAAATAAATAAATTACAAAATAAATAAATAACAAAATAAATAAATAACAAAATAAATTACAAAATAAATAAATAACAAAATAAATAAATAACAAAATAAATAAATAACAAAATAAACAAATAACAAAATAAATAAATAACAAAATAAATAAATAATAAAATAAATAAATAACAAAATAAATAAATTACAAAATAAATAAATAACAAAATAAATAACAAAATAAATAAATTGCAAAATAAATAAATAACAATATAAATAAATAACAAAATAAATAAATAACAAAATAAATAAACAACAAAATAAATAAATAACAAATTAAATAAATACCAAAATAAATAAATAACAAAATAAATAATTAATAATTTAAATATATA
The DNA here is from genome assembly GCA_008042575.1 of Drosophila watanabei. Taxonomy (NCBI): domain Eukaryota; kingdom Metazoa; phylum Arthropoda; class Insecta; order Diptera; family Drosophilidae; genus Drosophila; species Drosophila watanabei. The sequence goes on from VNJS01015294.1 coordinate 71,825, forward strand.
ACAAAAGAAATAAATAACAAAATAAATAAATAACAAGATAAATAAATAACAAAATAAATAAATTACAAAATAAATAAATAACAAAATAAATAAATAACAAAATTAAATAACAAGTAAATAATCCCTCGACTTCAAATTATTTTCTCAAACACTCTTCTCATAGAAAGTGCCTTGAAGTTTGGTATCTTTTTGCAACTTGCAAGCGGCAGCCCACCGCAGCAGGCCACCCCCTCAGTCACCTCTTGAGGCAACCCAACCCACAACCCTCACCCCCCCACACCCCCTACCCTTACGCCACACCACCCGGCACCTGCTAATGCACAAGGACATGGCGACGCCGTTGTCGAGGCTGGAGAAAAACGTTGTCCTGTTGACTTTAACAAAAATTTATGTTGTTTACTCAAGAATGAACGGACATGCGAGGGGGTGAGGTGGCAAAAAGGGATATTAGGGGTTTAAGGGGCTGCCGAGAGTGTCAGAGGGGGGAGAGGGGGTGAGGGGCTGGGGTGTGGGTTATGTTGTGCGTGTGTTGGTATGTAAGGAACGGTGTTGGCAATGACACAGCAGGCAATGCCACTAAAACAAATACAGGAAAACAGGATGCTGTCGTTATAAAAGCTAAGATAATCGAACTATAAAAATATAATATTAAAAAAAATATATATATAAAATAATATAAAAATATTATGATTATATAATATATAATAAAAATAAATATTTTCTACATACTGATGAACTTTAATGGTTTGTAAATTAAATTGTAAGATTTCAAAGCGGCATTCGAAATGATTTTATTTCTAATCATACTTGTTTTAATACTAATTTTTTAATATTAATAACTAGTTAATACAAATTATTATATATTTTTAATTATTATATTTTTATTTATTGTATTTTTATTTATTATATATTTATTTATTATATATTTATTTTATATATATCTTTATTTATTTATTAATTATTACATATAGAGAAGTTTACGAGACGCTGGCAACATGGCCTTCGGCTTGTTAAGTTGATTGTATTAAATCTATTTGTTAGTTATTTATTTATTATATATTTTCAGCTAATTAAAAATCTTAAGCAATTTCTCTACCTTCCCTTATAAGGACGTTGCACTGTTATTCCTAAAGCTGACGTTTTGCAACAAGAGATTCAGCAAGTGCTCCTTTCACTTTAAAGCACAACATCTTTCCAAAATCTGGAAAATCTTCATGTTTTCCCCGAAAAAACATAACAAAATGAATCCAATAATACCTATAAAGTCCCCTCAAATAGGTTTCCTGTCAAATCTGTCGGTTAATGCCGCCAAAACGCTTATTGAATGATTTACGGATGACGGAGACACGCCCAAAAGTTGGTCTTAAATCTTCAATTAGCCAACAACTTTGGCCGAGAGTAAGCTTTATTTTTTTGTTGGTTAAGCAGAGGCAACACGGTCTTGGCCTTAAATCCAATCCCCAATTATGTTAATGCATTTTGAGGGGGAAAAACACACACACCGACAAAGAGGAGGAAGCTGGCAAGGAAATCGAATTCAAACCAAGATTAATTGCAATTTCAATTAAGGAACAACAGGAGCACTATGCAAAGGAGCTACAAAATTAAATTGCTATTAATTTAAACAGAAATATTATTTAAACTTCTTTTAGAAATTAAAAATGAAATATTATTTAAACTTCTTTTGGAAATTAAAATTTAAAAATTATTTGAGCTTCTTTCGTTAATAAAATTGAAAATGTAACCATACCTTTAATAAATACACAACAAATATTTATTTTGGGCAAAGAAAACCTGGAAAAAGAGTTAAAGCTTTAAGAGTTTTTCTTTTTAAAGCATGAAAATGTATATTTTTTGTAAATATTTGATTTGCTTGTGCACATGTCGGGGGCTGTGTTTTGCCTGTAATAAAATTAATATGAAATTGGAAACCAGAACAAATATGAAAATCATTCTTTTGATGCGTTCTCTTCGTGCTTTTTCTGGGTCTTTTCTCTGTTTTCTTTTCTTTTTTTATATTTTTCAACTTTTCAAATTTTCCACTTGGGGAGAAGGGAGAAGAGAGAAGAGAAAAGAGAGAAGAGAATAAAAGAAAAGGGGGGCCAGTGGCCAGCAACAAATTGCACAGCGGGCATAATAACATCAAGCATAATAAAGCAATTTAATGCTTGAGCAGCAACAATAACAAAGGGGGAGGGGGAGAGGGGGAGGGAGGGGACAGGGCCAGAGGACTCCATCCGGCAGGAGCAAGGACCAATCGCATTTGGCTGCTCAGGCATGAATTTCGACATGAATTCTCGCATCGAACGCTGATTGTGGCTCCTCCAGCCCCAGAAAATGTCCGGGGAATCCCCTTAAATCAGAGGTATTAATAAAATTTAGGCGAGTTTTTTAAATAGAAAAAATATATATTTTAATATTATTTAATAAATATTAAGCTAGATAGTTTGATTAATTATTTTTAAGATTTTAAATCAAGTAAAAAGCTTTGAGTTTCAAGTTCAAGTTTTTCCGGAAATAAACTTGATTAATTACAAATAAATCTGAATATTAAAAAAATATTAAATCTTATTAACTAACAATCATTAAATAATCTAAATTATATACAAAATAATCGAAATAATCGATTATTTACTTGCAAACTGCAACAGAAATCGCTTTCAACGAGTTCACCTAACATCACGCATACGCCACGTATGCTCGTACGAAATCCGAATTATTTACACAAAATCTCAATGGCAGGAAGATAATTATTTATTTATAGGCCCCCAGGCTGGTCCTGGCTTTCCCCCTTTTTTATTTTGCGGATGTGAAACATTTATTCTCCGTTGATGTTGCTATTATTATTATAACGATTATTATTGTTATTGTTTGAGGCAAGGAAATGGGGCAAGGAAAGAATGCTTTCATGTTATTGAGCAGCTATTGGTACGTGTTTTTTGTTTGTTTCTTTCACTCAACTGTTGATATTTTTCACGATTTTTGTTTGCTTCCGGCATCAAGGAATTTTTACGAGGACTCAAGGAGTGCCTTCCTTAAGAGAGCTGTAAGCCTTCATCGATGGAATTATATTTTACAGAATGTTTAAAGAACTGTAAGCCTTCATCGATGAAATTATATTTTACAAAATGTTTAAAGGTTTTTAATGGATAGTTAATATTGGAAGAATTCGTCAAAGAAGTTGATGAAAAAGTAGATTAAATTTATAAAATTTATAATTACTTGAAAAGTAATAATTAACTATAATAGCTTCAATTATTATTCATATTTTCAGCTATTTAACACTATGATATGTTTTATTTAAAACTTTTCATTTATTTGATTCCTTTTTAGATATATTATTTACAATAAAATATATAATTTCAAATGATGTAACATAAATCCATTCAGCAAATAAACAACTAAAAATAAATAGGTCTTGAGGGACAGGGCCATAAACAAATACGAATAATTATGTTTACAATTCGCATTTACAGCTGTGTTCATTACGTTTTTCCGCCTCTCCATTTTCCGGGCATTTTTCCCGGCTGCTGCGGAAGTGGAAAATTAAAAAGTTTAACTGCCTCCGCCCGGACTAGACCTTAATTATTCATAATAAACTCCAGCTATGTTTATGCCATTTAATATATTTTATTTTGCGGGAAATGGTAGTTGTTGCCACTGCCTGTGCAGTGTAATTGAAGTTGGGAAACATGAACACGATGCCCAGAATCGAGCCTGGGAAACAGCTTGGCCAACAAGCTCCTCTTTGGAATGAGACTTTATCCTGTATCCTGTAGGCTTCAGGCTTCAGGCTTCAGGCTTTAGGCTGCGGACAGCTTTGATAGGCAAGTTAATGGCTGTAAATGAAATGAAATGATTGATACGATAATTTGTGCGCTGACAGCGAAAATCTGAATTAAACGCAGGCCGGCCAGACACCAGGGAATTAAGGTGATTCAAGGACGACTGTGTCTCGCCTGATAAGCCGCCACAAAAAGAGAGAGAGAAAATATTGGAGATATATATATATGTGTTCATATAAACAATAAAGGAATGAAAAGAGGACAGCCAAGTCTTCAAAATATTATGTAATTGTATAACTTTATTGAAAAGTAAAACTTAAAAGTGGTAATTATTTAGTAAAGTTAAATAAAGCCTTAATGAAAGTTAACTTTTATAGATTTTTACAGGTCATCTAAGCTTAAATAAAGCCTTTATTAGATTGTAGATTTATAGATTTTACAGGCTTTTATTTTAGTTTACTTATTGCAAAGTATAGTTCGTGTAGTTCGATATTTCAACATGAGAAATAACGATACATATTGCTTTTAACGTAAAAAATAATAAGGAAACCCGTTTAGGAGAATGTTTGTCTATGAAAAAATTGCCATAAACTAATGAATATATACAAAAGCTTGCTATTATCGATATATAACATTTATATTAATATCACATTTATTTTAACAAAATATCTGTCAAGCTTAGAATCCTCTAAAGATGTATATCGAAATAAAGTTTTAACTTTAATATCAATAACATCATAAAGTTTGATGTATTGAAATTCGAATTGTGGCAATTTGAAATATCAAAATATATTGTTCTTCATAAGAACATTGATTTTATCCACAATTATGTTAGAAAAATGTTAATGATAATATTTAAAACTATAAACATGTAACGAAATTTGAGATTATGCAATTTGAAATATCAAAATATATTGTTTTTCATAAAAACCCTTTTATTTATTATATCAAAATATATTGTTTTTTATCAAAACATTGATTTTATTTACAATTATGTCAGTAAAATGTTATCGATAATATTTAAAACAATAAAAATGTATTAAAATTTAAAGATGTTGCTCTTTGAAATACCGAAACATAATGTATTTCATAAAAACATTGATTTTATGTATATTAATATTAGAAAAATGTTAGCGATTATAATTAAAACAATTAAAATAAATAAAAATGATTGAATTTGATATTGTAGATATTCATATTCTCTGTCATATCTTCCCCTAAGTCCATATATAAGCCACATTTAGAGTTAAAATTTCCATAAAAATCTATAGCTAGAACCTGCTTTAAAGCAAGGATATGTCTTGAAGGGTTCTCCAACATATACATATATATATATACGATATATGTATATAAATGTCGGATGCTCGTGTGCGTGCCTAGCCAGATGGAAACCATGAGACGGGAACCCGGCCACGGAAGCTATCATCGCCGCTCAGGCGCGTCTAGGCGTCCTTTCAGTCGTAAGTCGTAAGTATATCCATGCATATATATATATATATATATAGAGAGAGAGCAGTATATATAGCCAGTTAGTCATCAAGTCGAGGAAACGAGGCGGCGTTGACGTGCAGCCGACATTTAACTATAATAAACGATACTTGCTTCAGGCGCAGACAGGCATTATTTTGGGCCTTGAATGGGCAATAGAATATGGCCTCCAAGTGCCATGTAATCCAATCCTGACGAGAGTGGGGGAGAGCTAGGAGGGAGTTACTACGCATAACTGTCATTAAAAAGTTATTAAGAGAGTTCTCTCGCTTTAATTCTAAATAAAAACCATAAATGTGAGGTAGAAAGTACAAATCAAATTCCGAAAAACTACCGGAAATGTCTTACATAATCTCCGATGTCCTTGGCCATTGTTTGTCCTGCTAAGTAAGGGAGGGAAGGTTGGTTTTATTATTTTTTATGACCTTCTCTGCACTGAAGAAATGTAAACCGAAACCGAAACCGAAAGCCGAAAGCCAACCGCTGACTAAGTGCCGAATAACAAAACGAAATGAATGGGCATTTCCCCAGCAGGACGAAGGACTAAGGACTGAGATCCGGCACAAAGCGAGCCAAATCAAATAAATTACATTAAAAGAAAAATATGTAATAAAATAAAACGCCTGCCGAACGAAAAGGAAAAACTGTTCGGGGAAACTCAAAGCCAAAATAAAGTTTCTAGTTGCGAGTTTCCAGCTCCGAGTTCTGAGCTGCAAATCAGCTTTAAAATGCATGAAATTGATGTGTTGGCACAGAACCAAATACTGAGGAAGTTTTTGAACTTTATTTTGCATATTGAGAAGAGGTTTATAAATCTGAAATCCTGGCAGCTTATGAAGATACAACTGTACAACTCTTTTATTAAGTTTAACTGAATATGCAACACTGGCATTCCTTCAACTAATTATTTATTTTCAATTAAAAGCTCTAGTTTGTTTCCATTTCCGTTTCTGCTTTCATTTCCGCTTCCCTTTCAAAGGTGCAGTGATTAGGCAAAAAATCAATCAGTTCCGTTTATTTCCATGAAAAAGTGTCCTCGCATTTGGTTCGTCAAACTCAATTTCGATTGATCCGTGGCATATTCTGGTGCATTGCCCACACTTGCCTCACTTTTAACACAATTTCCGCTTTGGTTCAACATCCGGTTGCACGCACACACTCGCGACCGTTCACGTAAACTAATCAAGTCCGAAAAAAAGAGAAAATAGAAAATAGAAATTGGAAAACGGAAAACGGAAAACCGTAAAACATATTTCCAAACAAAAGCTGGCCGAAAAAAAGGACCCAAAAGTGGACGCTCTTCAGCGAAACGGAAAAACAAATTTCATAAAAGTTCAGCCAATTCATAAAAAAAGTAAGAAAGATAAAGGTGAATATGATCGAATTTGAAATACCTAACAAATTAAAAAAGAAATACAATATGTATGTAAATTTGTACTATATACAAATATATACATTTAAAAACAAGTTATGCAAATTACAGAAATTAAAGGAGTAAAATGGAATAATTTATGCAAATTATAAAAAATAAGTGAGAAAAATAAATAGATTCAATTCAGAACCATGGTTCGAAACTTGACTAGCCAGCAGATGTAAGAGCGAGATAGAAATAGAAGATTCGAACTTATTTCCACATAGCTTCCATATTCAGCATTTAATTTAATCTGAAATAAGACTATATATTTCATATCCATTCAATTTTTAACACTATTTAAAAATAAAGATCTAGTTTCAAGCTTTAAATATTTCCTAGACTCAAATTCAGGCTAAAATACCAATTATATTCCAATTTAAAAGTGTAAATACCGCTCAATTAATGTTATCTGCATATTTAATAGTCACATAGGCCGGAAATAATACACACAGAGACCTCTTAACTACATAAAAACGATTTCAACTAACACACATTTGGCCAAAAATCCATTTTATTTAATTTTCTTTGACTATCGAAAACATTCCCCCCGGAGCTCACTTTAACCCGGCGGGAACTTTTGTTTCACATCGGCATTGGCATTGTTATGGAGAAAATATATATATATATCCGGCGGGAAGAAATAAAAATGGAGCTGAGGAGGCACGTACTGCCTCCACTCGAACGGAACTCCAATGGAGCATTCATTGTTAACCCGGTGCACAATTGCGTCTAGATTCCGATTTCGACGGCCTCTTTTTTCGGATTCTGATCGCACACTGCGAGGAAAAGTGTGCACTTAACTGATTTTAATAAATATTATAAAAATATTGATATCTAGTATTTAAATATAATTAAATTGGGAAGCTTACTAGGCCTTTATGGGTATTGGAAATTTCTTAAAATTTGATGTATCGAAAATATTTGCAAATCAAATTATTTTATGAACTGTTTTTCATTAATTATATTGGTGAAATATATCAAAGAGAATATCAATTTCTGGCGCTAATATTGCAATGTTAAAGCTATAGATTTTTTGTATCCAAATATCTTTATTATTTGTCATCTCTATCCCTAAGATACAAGGACATACAATATCCTTAAAGTGTTTCTAATTTTAGTCAGAAGCTTGAAACGCACTGATGGAATCATTTCCGACCCTATAAATTATATATATTCTTGATCAGCACCAACAGCGGAATAAATCTAGTCATGTCTGACAAGAAAAAAAATCTCGATTTTTTGATAATTTCATAAGCGGTTTCATCATTAAAATGGCAAAATTTTGCGCAAATTTTAAAGTTTTTATATTTTAAATTCAGTATCCAGTATTCAGCTTCCCGAATTGAATTTAATGCATTTTTGGCTGGGTTATAATCAATAAAAAACAGCAAAGGTATTCAAAATTCAGGCTCCCTTAGCTTCCTTTCTCTTTTTTCGATTAATTTTAAATGCTTTGATACATAAACTTTATGCATTATATTCTTATATAAATTCTAGACTAAAATTTAGTGTTTCTTGTTTAGTTAATATGATGAGAGGTGCATGAAAAATGCTTCTCGAATTGAATTTAATGCATTTTTGACAGAGTTATAATCAATAAGAAACTGCAAAGGTATATAAAATTTCGGCTCCCTTAGCTTCCTTTCTTGTTTTTCGATTAATTTTAAATTAAATAAATAATAATAATAAACTTTGATCCATAAACTTTATGCATTATATTCTCTTATATAAATTCTAGACCAAAATTTTACAAGTGCATAAAAACTCGCGACACATTAGTGTTTCTTGTTTAATTAATATGACGAGAGGTGCATGAAAAATGCATTGCATTTCTTTTCGTTTGCGAGAATTCGCATCATAAGTCGCCGGCAGCCGGATGCTGGGCAGGACACGCGACTCCGGGAGCCGTTTGAACCACTTACAGCCTAGGAGAGGACTTCTCTAAGCCCAGAAGCAGATGTGTAGCAAATGTATCACATATGCAGAGAGGTAAAGGAGGTAAAGGAGGCCTGAGCAAACACGGTGACTTTCACCTGGATATGCTTAGGCCACTTAAGCCAGGGGCATTCGTAGAGCCGTGGATGCCGAATGGATCCCGTAACGGGTCCGGTCCTCAAACGTCGGCATTAGCGGCAAACAGCCAGCAGGCAGCCGGTAGCAGCAAGTGGCTTAAATCCTTTACGTTATCCCCGCACAGACACATGTAGCATGGTCCCTAAACGTGGCCAAAAGCCCAAATTGCTCTGCCGAAAGGGAGGGGGGAGCTGCTGCTTATACTGCTTTCTGCCTTTTCGTGCTTGGTAACTGTAACTATAAGCACGTCCTGGCCGCAGCTTAAGCCAGTTCGAAAGAGAGAATTTCCCTGCACAGCCAAGAGAGGCGGCTGGAAGGCAATGGAAGCGGTGTGCGAAATCAAATGCGACATGCGCATGCCCTGCATATACAACAAAGGAAACTAGTAAAAGTGTATGTATTCGTTCACTAAATTAGAAATTAATTAGTTAAGATTAGTTTATTAATAAAATTAATAAAATAGAGATGCAAATGCTACATAAAAATATAAATAAATATAAAAATAATATATATAAATAATAAATATATAAATAATAAATAATATAAATATAAAAATATAAATAAATATAAAAATATCAATTAAGAAATGCAGAGTGCACAGAAAAATGCAACAGTTATGCTTATAAAAAGCACAATTTTTTAACAAAAATTGTATTTGTAAAATTTTTAAATATTTGTAAGGTGAAAACTTGTAAATTGTATTACACATAGAAATAAATACGTAAACGGACACATAAATATTCTTTGGAATTGTTATTTTTTATTAATTTCTAAAAATGTTTAAATTTTTTAATACATTTTTCAAGTGCGCCGAAATGCATGCTTAAAGCAACAGACCCACTTACCTTGTATCCTTCCTTCCAGAACTGGAATTTTGAGGGGCTCTCTTTCTCTCTCTCTCTCTCTGCTTTAAGAGCACTACTTGAAGAGGGAAATTCCCCGATTTACATGAAAGAACCGCCAAAGCCGCAAATTTGGAAAATCAAATTAGAAGCCGAGCTGACAAACATCCTTGGTTTCAAGCATAATTGTTATTCAAATGGAAAGAAAACAGGTGTCAAAAGTAAAGTAAAAACATTTATTTAACTTATTTCTGCAGATGACAGCATTAAAGCAGCTTCCTAACTTCGAATTAATCTTTATTAAACATTAAAAATGTAGTTTATAACCTGCTTTAGAAGAATATTCTAAATATAAGATTTCCCATGGTAAACTTCATTTTCATCAATATATTTCATGTGTAATTTGTCAGCTTAATGACTTGCTTCAGCTGAACCCAATTTATTGGCACAAACTAAGGTCAAAGGAGAGCAGAGACAACCCGAGACCCGAAACGGAAGAGGACTCGAGGGACTGCAGGATAATTAAATATGAAGCGACTCGAATTTCGAATAGTAATTAATTCCTACTTTAAAGCAAAAGGCAACTGTTTGTGTGTTTGCATTGCCATTATATCCATTATCTGGGAGATGTCAGTAAGGAAATTTACAACTGTTTGTCGGCACTGGTAATTTATGGGCCAAAACGGGGGCTTATGCAGCCAGAAACCGCCTTAAATGTGCGGGGGAGAGTGAACCCGCTCTCTCCCCCATCAACCCCCTCTCTCTCTCCCTGCACAAAGTTGGCGGCTTGTCCGCCGCTTTGCTAATTAGACGCTCAACATATCACATACATTTTGTGCACTCATCACTCAAAAAGCCAACGCAACAGAAGGCTCAAGCTGCCAGACAGCAACAGCAACATCAAAATCAACATCAACTGCAGCTGCAACCGAAGCTTAAGCTGTTTAAATCCCCAAAAAGCAGCAGCAACACGAGTAAACCTTTGAAACTAATTGTATTTAATAGGTAATTATAGGGAAAACATTAAAACAATACATAAAAGATTGAATACAAAAAAAGCCTAAGGAGAGAATTTTGAATTATACTCGTTTATCTATTTAAAAATCTCTCTCTTCTTTCTTCGCTAATAAAGCCCTCAAAGAGTACTCCAAATCCGTAACAAGATTACCTAATTACTTCATTACACTTTGGATCCGGGATCTCTTATTTTATTCTGTCTCCTGGCAGGGATAAGGCTTTTTTCATACATTTAATTTGGCGTCAAAAGTGTGCCACAAAGTAGCCGGCAAGCGGGAGAGCGGAAAAGGCACCAACAGTTCCTGCTAAATAATGAATTGGACAGGGCACAGTGGTAGGAATCGTGTCAATTCTAACATAAAAAGTACTTAAAAAAATGTATTTAAAATTGTGACATTAAAACACTTTACAACCTGTTAAAGCTAAATAAATTTACAACATTTTACAAACAAGGAATACGTGTAAAGCAACAGTTTATATCCATCTAAAATTGATGTAATTTTCCTTGAGCTTCCATCGTTTCCATCACTTCCACCGTACTTTTTCGACTACATTTAGGCCTCGCGCACACTATAGCTGAAAGAGGAGCTGACGGCTGAAGCTTAAATAGAAGCTTATAAGCTTGCAGAAACAAACACACTACTCTCTATGAAAGTGCGCACACTGAGAGCTGATCTGCTGTTATCAGCCATCAGCTCCTCTCCGCTCTGTTTGATCGAACAAACATGTTTGATTTTCACAAGCTGACAGAAGCTTATTTAGTTGATTCAGATTGACTACCATTGCGATGATCAGCGTAAGCTTCAGCTCATAGTGTGCGCAGGTGAAAAAATGTAAGCTCTCTAACAAGCTTATTTCGTGTAACGGCACTCTTCTCATCAGCCGTCAGCTCCTCTTTCATGCTATAGTGTGCGCGAGGCCTTATCGCTGAAATGTATGCTATGAAATTTTAAAAGCAAAAAAAACAGCGCAACAGTTGAAGCTCAGCTCCTTTCTACCCTCCTCCCGCGCCTCATTCCATCTCTGCCACTCTCCGCCTGCACTCCGTTTGCAGTTCAAGTTCGCGGAGGGGGAGAGGCAGCAAAAGGTATACAAGGAGTGACAAAAGTCGGTAAACATAATGTGTAAGTCATGGTGGAACTACACAAGGTGGACTGCACTCTCGCTTTAGCTGTTGTCTCTCCTAGAGCGGAGAGCTGAAAACATTTATTGCCGATGGAGACCACCTTCTAAAGTCGCATCATGGTGTAAGCCATTGAATAGTCTCTCAGTGGCGCGTGTGTGTGTGTGCGTGTGATTGTGCATACAAAAGCAAAGGCAGAGGTGTTATCAACACAAAAAACCTTTCAAAATTCTAGAGAGCTACATTCGTTTGGCACACGAATTTCAATTTCCGCTTCATTACGCCCCCCTCCCTCTCCCTAGCTTTGGCTCTCATTCTGACACTCTTGCTCTCTTGTTCTTCAATCTGCTTTCAGCAACAAGAAAGGACAGTAAAAGGTACTATGGCCAAAAACAACAGCAAATGTTTTTAATGAGAAAAAAAGATTGCTCTAAAAATGGCTTTTGTTATAATAAATTTTATAATAAAAAAACAGAACCTACAAGTATTACTTTACTATTAATTTACTTAATTATTATTAATTAATACCGCAAAGTGTGATCGTTTGTTCCATAGTGCGATGTTTATTGCACATTTAACGGGAAAAAGAGTGAGAGTAAGGTGATGGAGTTGCAGTTTGACAATGAGAGAGAGAGTGACATCGAAGCGGAGATACTCTATCGCTCAGAATAATATAATTTCAATAAAATGAATTTAATGTATTTTTATATATTTTAACTATTATACCTTTTATTTATTAAATGGATCTTAATCAGTATTGTTGTATTATACATATAGATACTTTAATATACTAAATTTACTAATTTTTTGATATCTATATTTATTATTTTCATGTTCAGTCCATAAAATCACCTAGACCCATGCCTATATGCATGTTCCGTTGCCATTTCTGGGCAGGAATATTCCGGAAACTTTCGAATCTCTGCTGCTGTCGGAAATTCCCGTTGAGGCATTGCGAGTATTTTGCCTTTGCGACAAGCTATGTATATGAAATATTTTCGAATTTCTGGCGAAACTTTTCTAGCTTTTCGTTTAGCAAATTTTGTGGGGCCGAGACTTTTGTCCCACGAGGAGGCAATGGTAACATGGAAGTTTGTGCTGTTCCCCTGCTCCCAGGCAGGCAGTTTGATTGCCTGCAAAAATGTCAACAGCTTTCACTTTCCATGGAGATTGTCCTTTTTTTATGTTAAATTAATTTCTGTCCACCCGTGGAGCTGTCTTTTTACTTAAACAGATAGCAATGCAACAGGTAAAAGTAAATTGGAAATTTATATTTGGGTTTAAAAGGATATAAAAGTATATAAACATAAAATACAGAATAAAAAGAATAAGTAAAATAGAAGAAATAAAGAGAGTTTAGGATTTGTATTTGCAAATTATAAAAATGCTTTGACATGATGTACATTTTAAATGTAACTTAACATTTTTACGTGCATTTAGTTTTGATTACATTTTTTTGTTGTTGATTAAAGATTTAAATCCTTTATGTTGGCTTAGCCAACACTGGTTTAAGAAACAGGAAGAACCCAAGCGGTTCGAGGCGCCACTGACTCCGAATAACTTTTTGATAAGCTCTCAACTTAAGTTTAGTGGATAAAAATACTGGTTTTTCTATGTCCTAAACCTAAAGGATAAAGGTTTGCAATCAAAGTTTTTGGATAGACATTTAAATCTTAAATAGATAAGGGCTAACATTATTAAAATATTAAAAAAGAGTAACAGAAATACTTTTCAAATTGGAATTAACATTTTTTGGCTTATTTATGATAAATTTTCCATTCGATGCCATAATCCAGTGTTAAAAAGAGTAAATTTTACTTAAATAAATAAAATAAAATTAGTAAACTATGTTTGCATTATTGAGATGAGTTTTAAAGGTAAAATTTTAAACCTTTTCGAACAAGCTAGAGGAATAACGAGTTAATAAATATAAGACTTTATAAGAGCTTTAGAAGTTATAATACTTATAATAAGTTATACAAGTTAAAGGCAGTTAAATGAGTTGTATCAAGTTATAATAGAAAATAGAAATTCCCTTATATCAAAGCAACACATCTATGAGTTATAACAAAAAAGTTATAACAGAACTTATAAGAGCTTGCTGCAGGGCATAAATTTCCTTGTAACAAAGGAACTCACGCTTACCAGCGCCACCTATTGAATTTCTAGGAAATTTTAAAAGGAAACTTGGATAATTAGGGTTGACCTTGTTCTTTGTTTTGCTAGAAAATACATTTTTCTGTAACTATTATTTATTAAACATTATTTTAAAACATTTTTAAATATTTGCGTATCGATTGTTAAGCTATAAATAAAATAAGCTAGATCAAGTCAAAGGTTTCCTTCCTGGGAAACTATGGTTTCCCTTTTTTGGTATGCATTGCCCTTGTCCTTGCCACCATTATCCATGTACAGTGCCTGCAAAGAAAATAAGGAAAGAACCAAGCCAAAGGGGGAAATCTTAATGGATTCCTGGCAAATTTTTATAAGATGAAAATATGTTTTTATAAGCATCATCCTTCAGTCATCAATAATATTTCTTGATTGACGCCCTGCAGGAGTACAAAAACGAGCAGAAGCCACATAAACAATACACCAGAAAAAATCTGCACGTTTCTTTAGTTTAAACAATTATTAAATGTATTTTTGATGTATTTTCTTGTTCGCTTGGTTGGTTGTTGTGTGTGTGTTTCGGCTGTTGCTTGCTGCTTGCTGCCTGTTGCCGCCTTCGTTTGATTGATTGATTGATCTAATGGTAAATACACTGTCGCGCACACACTGGTCGCAGTCACTAGGCAAAAGTGGGAGTAACTAACGTAACACGGAACCAACTGACTGCATCATCTTAGCCACTATATAAAAGATTGCATGTACATCTAGGGCGTAATTAAACGTTAATGGGAGCAAGGTTAACATAACCTCGCTCTGGCATTAGCATTACATTTACAGGGGGAACTAGGCCTAAATTAGATACAATTATTCATTATTATTATTTGTAAATATATATCTGTATATATATATGACCGAGTGTCGCCCTGCTGGCCAAAGGACTGTCGTCGCAGGGGGAAACCTTTACAATTTTAAGCAGTAAAGTAGAGCCTTTACAGGAAGAAGCCTTCAAAGAGAGAGAAGCAGTCTCGTGGCCAGCAGGCAGGCGTTGCGGCTCCGGTTTAAACTTTAAACTTAGGTAGATTAACTTAGTTCGAAATTGCAGGAGGATCAGGGAACAGGATCGGGGAGTCTGGGATCTGCAGGCTAAACGAGTGACAAGGGAGAGGAGTCTAGGATCAGATCTGGATCTAGAAGCGCTGCGGCAGTATCTCGTTCTTGATGCCCCGCAGCGCGTGCTTCTTCTTGCGGTGCGTGGACAGGTTGCAGGACTGCTTGAAGGAGGCGCTGCACAGCTCACAGTTGAAGCGCCGCTCCTTGCTGTGCACCACGCGATGCAGCTCCATCCGCGACTTGTACTTGAACTTCAGCCCGCACGTCTCGTAGTCGCACACGTACCAGCGCTCGCCGTCGTCCGAGGACACCGCGCTGCCAGCGCTCGCCGTCGTGCTGTTCGAGTCCTTGGGCAGCTCCTGACTGGCGGCCAGCATCGCGGCGGCCATGGCCGTCGACGGCGCCACGCTCAGGCTGAGTTGCTGCTGCTGTTGCTGCTGCTGCTGCTGCAGCACGGCCGTCACGTTCGGCGGCGTGGTGCTGACCGTGTTGCTGGTGCTGGTGCTGGCGCTGACGCTCACGAAGCCGGGCGTGGGCGGCGGCGGCGGGACCACCGGGGCCGGCACTAGCTGCGGCAGATGGTAGATGGTGCCCGCTGCTGCCGCCGCCGCCGCCGCGGCCTGCATCTCCGAGGCCATGGTGAGCTGGGTGGGTTCAATCTTAATGTCGATGCTGCTGCGCGTGCTGCCCTCGCCGCCACCGCCAATGGCTGCTGCAGCTGCTGTGGCGGCGGCCACTGCATTGGCGTGCAGCTCGGCCATCTCCTTGGCCACGTCCCTCTGCTGCTGCTGCTGCTGCTGCTGCTGTAGCTGTTGCTGGTGCGCCTGCTGTTGCTGCTGCTGCTGTTGGTGCTGCTGCTGCTGTTGCTGGGCCTGGTGCTGCTGCTGAACCTGCTGCTGCACTTGAACCTGCTGCTGCTGCTGCTGCTGCTGCGCCTCGTGCAGCTCCACCTCGCGCTGCTCCTCCTCGGAGTACTTGGTCGAGCAATGGTACAGAGCGAGTGGCACCGTCACCGCCGTCACACTGCCCGCCCCCTGGGAGCCGCTGCCGCCTGGCGTGGCCGCTCCCGCCGCCGCCGCTGCCGCCGCCGCCTCCACATCGGTGAGGCAGTAGCTCGACGTTCTGCTGTGCTCCTGCTGCGGGGATGTGCCCGGGCATTAGTTGGGGATATTGGGGCGCTTATAGCAGTCAGTGCTCACCTTGGCAACGCCGTGCAGGAAGTTGTGCTCGTCCTGGATGTGCTTCCAGAACTGGTCCTGCGTTTGCAGCTCCTCCTGGCACGTGTGGCACACGATCCAGAAGCTGTCGCCCGACAGACAGAACTCGCCCAGCTTCGTGTAGATCTTGTTGTTCTTGCTGAGGATGCGCGGAAAGCCCATTGCGTCGTTGTTGCGTTTGTTTATGTTTTATTTTATGTTTATGGCCCTGGTAGCGAGCTCTGGCCCTGATGCTGCATCCCCGTCGCCGATTTGCCACGAAATACCGCCGCCCGTTCGCTCTTGTTATGGTATTTTCTGCGGGCGGATCTGCGGGCACACTAATTACGATGCACGATGTGTGCAGCCGGCTGCGAAGGAAAGAACGTTTGAAAATTGAAACCGTCGAATAACTGAAAATATAAAAAAATATTATAATTATATATAATATAATATTTAAATTAAGTACAGTTTACGAAATAAAAAATTATTCGAAAAAACCACTCCGTGATCTGTTTTGAATAGTTCAATTTCGACGCAAAGTAAGTTGGTGTCATCATTAAAATGGGAAAATGTCAATAATAAATAAATATCTGGATGAGCATCTCTATTGGCAAGTACAATGTCTCAATATTAAATAGTAATTAAATGAGCATTACTGGTTGCCAGTGAGATGTCTTTTTCTACCAATAATGCAATATAGCTAGGTGAGCATCACTGGTTGAGAGTGAGATGTATATTTGTCCCAATACTGAAATATAGCTAAATGAGCATCACTGATAGCAAGAGGAATGCTTTCCTGTCACTATAGTGCAATATAGCTAAATAAGCATCACTGCTAGAAAGTGAGATGCTCTTTCTACCAATAATGCAATATAGCTAGGTGAGCATCACTGATAGCAAGTGAGGTGCCTTTTTCTACCAATAATGCAATATAGCTAGATGAGCATCACTGGTTGTCAGTGAGATGCCTTTTTGTCCCATTAGTGCAAAATAGCTAGATGAGCATCACTGATTGTCAGTGAGATGCCTTTTTGTCCCTTTAGTGCAATATAACTAGATGAGCATCACTGGTTCCGAGTTTAGTATTTTAACGGCCAAATTTGAATTCGAATTTATAATAACGACAATATTAATTTAACGACTAAATTTAAATTCGAATTTAAAATAACGACAACATTACGTTAACGACCAAATTTGAATTCGAATTTAAAATGACGACGAGTTTCCACCAAAGCAGGGGGTTGGAGTCTGCGCTAACTTCCAGTTCTTAGGCAGGTTTGGAACTCGGCTCTCTTTTTATAACAGTTTGTAACAAATCTTCGTCGCTCTCCTGCTGTTTCTGTTCGCCTGGTGCTGAAATCCAGAAATTAACGAAAATGGAGATATCGAAGCCTTGGTTTTGCCTACAACAACTACAACAACCATTTTGCAGCAACAACAATTTGTACAACAACAACAAAAACAATAAAACAACAAAATTTAACGGTCAAAATTGAATTCGAATTTAAAATAACGACCAGTTGCGGCCAGAGCAGGGGGTTGGAGTCTGCGCTAACTTCCAGATCTTAGGCAGGTTTGAAACTTGGCTCTCTTTTTATAACAGTTTATAACAGATCTCCGTCGCCCTTCTGCTGTTTCTGTTCGCCTGGTGCTGAAATCCAGAAATTGACGAAATTGGAGATATCGAAGCCTTGTTTTTGCCTACAACAACTACAACAACCATTTTGCAGCAACAACAATTTGTACAACAACAAGAGAAACAATAAAACAACATAATTTAACGGCCAAAGTTGAATTCGAATTTAAATTAACGACCAGTTGCCTCCAGACCTTGGATTGGTTCGGATTCTTTTTTTATAACAGTTTATAACAAATCCTCGTCGCCCTCCTGCTGTTTCTGTTCGCCTGGTGCTGAAATCCAAAAATTGACAATTTGCTTAAAAATTTTCTGGAAATTGAAATGGAATATTGTTGTTGTTGTACAAATATTGTTCTTGTGAACATTGTTGTTGTTGTCACTTGCACCAGTGCTTGTCAAACTGTGCCAAGTTCGAGCAGCAGTTAGACCAGTGACTGTCAAACTGCACCCCTATATATATATTTTAAAAAAAACACACCCAAAAGTATGCTATCATTTAATAGCATTCCTTTATTCAGCAAAGCCTGAAAGTATGCAACAAAAATTAAAAACTGAAGCAATTATATATATTTTTTTTATTATTTTAACTATATACAGTTGTATTGAATATTTTACAGACTAGCTTATTTATAACTATGATTAATTAACAATTTCTTTATATTACAGACTAGCTTATCTATAACTATGATTATTTAACAATTTGTTTATAGAATTTAACATGAAATTCGATTTTCCGATAAGAATGCGCTGCCAGCTTATTATCGATAGCTTTCATGGGCAGCACTGGGTGCTGGAAAACGAAAGCATGGGCAGCACTGGGTGCTGATTGCGCAAAATGGGCATGCTGAGCTCTTTTTAGCTTTTTTCACGCTACTTCGGCAGGCCTGCACGCAACAGGGAGCAATCCAAATGGAAATTAATGCATTTATGGCTGATTTATGATAAATAAAAAACTGCAAGGCCATACAATTAATTACAATTACAATTACAATTTCAATTACACTTACAATTAATTACAATTACAATTAATTAAATAAAAGCAAAATATTACAAGTGTGGCCAGCTGTACAGCTACCTAACATTTGACATTCTAAACGGAAAATCGAGCGGTCGCACTGCAACCTTTTCTCAGTTTTCCAAAGTAAACAAACGAATTTTGACCATTTTAGGGTCTTAGGGAAAAAAGTCTTGGGAAAGCGCAGAGTCCGAGAGCAGCAGATAGATGTCGGAGGTCCGGATTCGACCGCGCCAGGTGCTGGTGCTAATCATAGTGTTCCTGGTGATCCTGATGATGGTGCACCGGAACGGTAAGCGCACCTGCCAGGGCCCGGAGTACCTGCAGACGATGTACGCACAGGCGGACACGTTGCCGACCATCTACGCGGTGACGCCAACGTATTCGCGACCCGCCCAGAAGGCGGAGCTGACCAGGTGAGCCCAAGCATGCCCCCTAAACTCCTTTTACAATTATCCTTCTCTCTCCTTAGACTGTCGCACCTGTTCATGCTGCTGCCGCACCTGCACTGGATCATTGTGGAGGACGCGAACGCCACGAGTCCGCTGGTCACGGGGCTCTTGCAGCGCGCCGGTCTGGAGAAGCGCTCCACGCAGCTGAACATCAAGACGCCGCCGGAGTTCAAGCTGCAGGGCAAGGACCCGAACTGGATAAAGCCGCGCGGCGTGGAGCAGCGCAACCTGGCGCTCACCTGGCTGCGCAACAACGTGGACGCCGACCGACACGCGATCGTGTTCTTCATGGACGACGACAACTCGTACTCCACGGAGCTGTTTGCCGAAATGTCCAAGATACAGCGCGGAAGGGTCGGCGTCTGGCCGGTGGGCCTCGTCGGCGGTTTGATGGTGGAGCGGCCGTACCTGAGCGAGGATCAGCAGCAGGTTATCGGCTTCAATGCCGCCTGGCGGCCGGAGCGACCGTTTCCTATTGATATGGCCGCCTTTGCCATCAGCATGGACCTCTTTATTCGCAATCCGCAGGCGCTCTTCTCGTACGAGGTGCAGCGCGGCTACCAGGAGAGCGAGATCCTGCGTCACTTAACGACCCGGGAGAAGCTGCAGCCGCTGGCCAACGGCTGCCGCGACGTCCTCGTGTGGCACACGCGCACCGAGAAGACCAAGCTCACCGCCGAGGAGGCGCTCCTCAAGCAGGGCAAGCGCTCCGACGGGGGGATGGAGGTGTGAGCGCTGTACATACGTAGCCTGTCCTTCTCTTAGTGAATTTATGCAATATCCTGCAGAGAACTTGGATTTCCTCCAGAAACAGATGTATACTTCCGCCTAAGTTCTAAGTGCAACTTCCTACTTAACGCCTCACCTTAGTGTTTAAGCAATAATCGATCGGATTTGTAAGTCAAATGTGTAACTTTACTTTAGTTCTTTGTGAAATTGTAATCGAAAGCAATACCTTGGCTTGGGTACAAGTCATTCCCCTTAATTTTCCATTGTTTTAAGCACAATGAGGCACAAAGAGCTCTTTTGTTTGTAAATACAGAATGAGTATGATTTTATTAGCAAGCTAGATCGAAAGCACAATTGTTTATAGTTTAAAAAGAGAAGAGAGATTACTGTGCGAGCAGTATTAGCAAAAGAGATTAACAATTAATCTAGAATAATGCTCAAAGTCAAAGTCAAATCAAAGTTGTAAGTGCCTCCGACAGAGATTAAACCCGAAATACTTCCTGAAGCTGTGCCTCCTGAGAAGTGCTTATTAAATGAAATAAATTACCAAATAAAATAAATATAAAATGTACTCACTTGCAGTTTCCTTAAATAATTAAAACAACTAATTTTTAGAATTTTTATGTTACAGTAAATACGATTTATTTCTTCCCCCATTTTGTATGTATAATTTCTTCCTTCAATTTATAGTTTAGTTGTCATTACAAAAAGCTACACTCTGCTGCTGGAACGGAACTGTGTGTGTGTGGCATAGTGTACAGTATATAGCATATAGATTCCTGTTCCGTTACCGTTGCATATTTCATATGCAGCAAGAACACACACTCGCTGTGCAGAATTTACACATTAATTACAGTGTGTAGCCTCTCCAGATCCGCTATTCCCGATCCGTATAATCCGACTGTATATAGTTATCGTATCGTTCATATATCGTAATGTATATATTTTAGGTAAAAAGCTCTGGCAAGGCAACAGAAGCTACAGAAGCTCGTGGGCGTTGGAAAAAAATCAGGAAAACTGGGATCTGTTCTCTACGATGGTTGCTTTTTCTTTCAAGGATTATACAGACATATACATACATTCAGATCGGCACAGATATACATTTATATATATTGGACATTTTATATTTTATATTTTCTTTTTTTTTATTCTTGAATTATTCCGTTTTGTGTGTGTAGAAAAAAAAGGCTTACAGATAACTTTTCAATACATGTACATACACATATTTATGGATTTCTATATATCCGTTAGATGGCTTAACATACAATTTGTTTTAATTTTTACATACATACGAAAATACTTGTAACACAAAACTGAGCATCGATGAAAAAGGGATGAAAATGTTTGGCAATCTCTCGTTATTATTCTTCTCGTTAACGATTCTCGTTAATTAATTTTATTTTAGTTTTTAAGCATTTGTTGCGACTGTCATTCAGTGTTTTGTGTGTGCGAGGGATGAACATTATCGATTTGGACAATTTGAAACATCAATTTAATGTACATTGAGCATTTTTCATTAAGTATACGAGTTACCAAGGATTTCTTTATATCTTTATTTAAAAAAAAACTAAAATATTCAAGGAAATGCTCGCAAGTCTTTTGTTCAGCGTTCTTTTTTTTGTTAAGTACATACTACGAATTGGTGGGCGGGGGATGATGACGATGCAACTTAATGTTTAAACTTATTTATGGCATGTTTAAGTTAGTTATACTAAAGAAATCTTGATCATTCCTTGCGGCTTACATGCATAAATCCCACCCTTGTCGCGTTTAACTGCTAAATAAATGTAATAATTTGTTTGTTTCTTTCGTAAGGCATTAATTTAAGATTTCCTTCTTGCATATATATATATATATTACTTAGGCTAGGTTCTTCTCTCCTCTATATCTTTAATTTGTTACTTTATTGTGTCCGCGTGTCTGTCTGTGTGCTTCGATAGGGAAAGAAAGGCAAAGCAAATGCAAAGAATAGGCTCAAACGCTGGTGAAACTAGGTAAACGAAGCGACATGGAGTTGTATCTGTGCTTAGATGCTTAGATATCGTATTTATAGTTGAGACATTTAGTTAGATTTACGCCGTGTTCGAAAGGTAAATGAAGACCAACTCAGAGTGCCAATCGATGCGATATTCAAGTGTTCTTTGGCTTTTGATCGTATCCGAATCCGTATCTCTCTTTTCTTTCCATTTCATCATCTTTGTGCACGTTCTCCTCTGTCCTGCGGGATCCTGTGGGACTTCAACTTCAGCTCCAACGCGGAATCTCTGGGATTTACACCGCCGAATTCTTGCCAATTATCTCGCCGCTGCGCGAGTGCACGAAGCGTCCATCGAACTCAATGGTCGAGTTCTGCTTGATGCTGCCGGTGGGCGTGCGCAGCGGTTCCTTTTCATCTCTGTGAATAAATATAAAGAAATAATTAGTAAAATGAAAGTTTTTAGTGGCAAAATTCGAAGCTCAACTGTCATTCCAAGCCAAGAACTGCTTGCAGCCATGCGAAAGCTGCCTGCTCCTACACATGCCAAGCAGTGCACACTGCTTTCTAGCAGGACACTCACCTGTTGCTACTGTTTTTAACTATTTATAATTTGTTTTTTAAAGGGTATATGATTAAGCATGTGAAAATCTAACTTCTTTAAAAGACTAGCAACAAATTATGAAGAATCGTTTAAGTTAAGTAACTAAAGTTAAATGAAAACATATTATAAGGCAGTGTTTGAGTTAAGTAATTAAAATGATATGAAAATAACTTCTAATGGTGCACTGCTTGATCTGGAACACTGCTTGATGGAAGGAGTTTACTACTTTATTTACTTTTAAAATTAAAATCAAGCTTTAATCTTTTATATTTACTTTTAAAGTTAAAATCAAGCTTTATTCTTATATATTTAATTTTAAAATGATAATAAATGGAACTATTTTTATTTTTTACTTTACTTTACTTTATATATTCCAAAATATAAGCCACAAAATAATTATTTAAGGAAAAAATATAACTTTTCGCTTGAACACTAAGAATTCTTTGTATAGTAAATAAAAACAATAATTTAAGGGAAAAGTATAGCTTTTCGCATTAACAATTGATTACATGGGGAAAGATACTGCTATTTAGCATTTAATTTAACATTAAAAACTGTTTTTGATCTTTGGAAATTTATAAATTCAAAAATAATTCTAAATAAATCAGTTTCCCTGCCAGTGTCATAACCGCACAAGGACTCGTGACATCTCTAATTCGTGGCATGCAGATGCTAGCTAATGAAGACATGACTTATGAGGTTTATCTAGATGCAGGTTATCGGGATGACAGCGCATGATAGGAGGCACAACAGTAAGGCAAAGGATGCAGAAGCTGATAACTGATAGCGAGAGGCACAAACAGAGAGTAAGTTAAACGTAAACGTAAACGGAAATGGAAATTGAAATGGAAACAAAAAAAAGGAGCAAAGAGAAACGGATAAGGAAATGGCAACTGTAGGCGGTGGGGGGTACGTACAATGGCGATGTCATGGGCGAACCGCCCAACTTGACCGGCGGCGGCAGTGGCAACGGCGACGGTGGCGGCTCCTTTACCAGCTGGCCACTGCAATAAGGTAGCGGAAAGCGCCAACCATAAAGACTGCTAGGTTAGATGGTTGAGGTTGTTTTTGGTTTGATTTTGGTTTTGATTTTGGTTTTGATTTTGATTTTTGATATATGATGGATGTGATGTGTGGTGGGAATAATACATGATGAGGTTTGATTTAGTATTTAGCAGAGAGAGTAGAACACATAGATATAGCTTGGTGTAATGTGTTTGATGGAACAATGCGTAAGTGTGTGTGTCAGGTGTGTTTTTAAATTTAAATTTTAATATTTGTAAATAATTTTAAAAGAGCTCCAAGTGAGTGAATAAAATACTTCAAGTTCAATTAACAAATAATATATTTACTTTCTTTCTTTCTTTTCTCAATTGGAACTCTTAAATTCAACTTCTTAACTTCTTTTAATTTCTTAATTTACACACACTAATTGAGTAATTTAATAACAATCTTGTATTATTACAACAAACTAAGGAAATCATTTACTAAGCCAAACTCTGTGTATTGTGTTGATAAATGTAAAAAATGTGTGTTGTTCTTATTTAATTTCTTAATAACATTTTAATATTGCACTAAAAATGGAAAGGCAAACGAAAAGTTTAAAGTTTTTAAAGCTTAATTTTAAAATTTCAACAGTGCACTGTTTTTGGGCCGAATCTCTCTCAGACGGATATCAGGGAATTGCGATTGAACAACAAGGACTTGGGCCGCGCATAGACCCAATTGTACTCAAAGTCCTGCCGCCTGATTTTTATCGATTTCGATCGCAACAAGGAGCGTGTGAGGGGGGCGGGAGAAAAAACACAAGCAGAACGGAAGAGCAATAAGCAAAATGTCAAGTTCGATTTCCGATTCGGATTTTTAGTGCAATATTCGTATCACTCCCCAATCAAATCAATACACAGAAAAGGATACGATAAGTCTAGTCGATAGTCGATAGGTTTTGTGAAGGGGGCTTTTTCGATTGTTGTCAGTTAGAGATGGAAGGAACTCGATGAATCGTTTTTTGATAAAAATTTACACCTTTGCAGGGTTTAAGTTTAAGTTTTAAGTCTAAAAAGCAGTGAAGGAGTCATTTCCGACACTATAAATCATATATATTCTTGATCAGCATTAACAGCAGAATCTATCTAGCCAGGTTTTGGCAATTCAAAAATTTACTCAATTTTTTCAAAATTTGATAAGGGGTTACATCATCAAAATTTTCAAAAATTCCAAAAAATTTTAAATGTCAAAAATTTTTAATTTATAATGCTGATTTGTTAACCTTAAAAAAACCAGCAGAGAAAAGCTTTCCGATTTGAATTTAATGCATTTTTAGCTTAGTTATGGCATTTTTATACTTTGATTTGTTCAAAAAATTATCATAGAAAAATATCGATTCAAAGAATGCGGATCTTTTAGGTCTTTCTTAAGGCTTAACATTGCCAAAGAATTGGGATCTTTTAAGCTTTAAAATTTTAAATTTACACTGCTGATTTGTTAATCTATTAAAAACTAGCCTAGAAAAGCTTTTGGAATCAAAATTAATGCATTTTTGGCTGAGTTATGATCGATTTTCATGATCCGTAGTCAAACTTTGGTTTCAGGAAGATAGGTTCTCATCCCGTTTTATATTTTTTTAATTGAAACTTTAGAGTTCCCTTCTTTGTGATCTTTTAATTTGATATTTTAAGATAATACATTAAGCTTGCTTAGTTTATTCAATGATTTTTTTAAATAAATTGCCAGACTCTTTAAAATCATTTGAGACAGTTTAATATGGTGAAGATCATTTTTTAAAAATCTTTATAGATCAAATTCTTGAAAACATCAATTAAACCTGTAATCGAATTAACCCCCGTTCTTTTAGTTCCTAATTTCTAATTAATTTCTGTGTTTGGTAAAATATTTCAACAACTTTTAAAGTAATAATAAAAATATGTTCCGTTTGCTTACCTGCCCAACTTGGCCTCGTCGTCGATGTCCGACGGGGATCGCTTGGCCTTGCGGCACATGGTGGCCATGACGCCCATGTGAACGGTGACGCAGCAGAGGAGATCCACCACGAAGAGGAGCAGCAGGACGCCGCCGAGTGCGATCCCGACGATGGCTGCCGAGGAGAAGACCTGTCGCTCTGCCACCTGGATGACATCGATGCCTGTTTGTTGTTCATTTATTTATTTATTTGAATCCGATGCGGATTATAGGAGAAATCGGCAAGGAATGTGGAAAGGGGGGAAGAGGGGGGAACAAAGTGTACTCGATTAGTAAGATTCTCAGACTCAGAGAAAGTTTTTTTTGGGGGGACGGGGGGGCGCTTATCTCTTAACTCGCTCCTCAACTCCATTTTAAACGCTAATCTTACACAGTTAA
Source organism: Drosophila watanabei (assembly GCA_008042575.1). Classification (NCBI taxonomy): domain Eukaryota; kingdom Metazoa; phylum Arthropoda; class Insecta; order Diptera; family Drosophilidae; genus Drosophila; species Drosophila watanabei. The sequence continues at coordinate 97,759 of VNJS01015294.1, forward strand.
AAACACTCGCTTAGTTCTTGTTTCTGTTTCTGTTTCGTCCTTAAAATGCTGGTTAATATTTTACATTTTTGTGTGTGTATTATTATTTGGTGGTCTCGAAATTATTAGGAACTTAACCGGTAACAATAAGTAACAATAGCCAAGATATCAAACGAAATCAAAGTGGTAAGAGTAATAGCAATAAATAATAAATAATAATCAAAATAAATTATAATAAATAATAAATAATAAATGGCACCAATTGGACATAACACGAAAAGCTGTTTTCAAACAAAGCAAACGGAATCGATATACAGGTTGCTTCCAGGATAACAGGTTAACAGGGTACAAGTAAAGCATGCAGTCAGAGGGGAAAGTGTGGAGAGTTTTCGGGAAAGTGGCAAGGAAAGTGTGGCCTCAAGAGAGAGAGAGATTGAGAGTGAAAGAAGCAGAAATAAAAAGGATATATATAACTTTTCTTTTTGTTTTTACAATTGCAATAAATACAAAATACGTAAAAGTACAGAATTAGGCCAATATGCAAAGTATACAAGCAGTGTTAGGCAGCAACATTATTATTTTCTTTCCTTTTTGTACATTAGGTGTAAAGATTATGTATATTGCGAGATATATAGGGGATATAGGATTATAGGGACATATCGGGGGATCGTTTGGCTATAGAGTGCTGCAAGGTGATTGGTTTTGGTTTGTTTTTTATTTAAACTATAAACATAATCAACAATAAGTTGTTATAAGTTTTCTCTCTTTGTTGTTGGGAATTACAATTCTTGGGCTGTTAGTGTCTTGTGTGCAGTGCAGCAAAAAAAACGAGTTAACTGTAAAAGTAACTTGGTTAAACGGGGGGTTACGTTACGCTTCCTGTTGTTACCTGGCGGCGGCGGAAATCCGAGTTAGCTGGCTGATGGTGGCAACCCTGGAACCCAAGTCACACACACGCACGCACTGCTTTCTGTTAAAGTTGTGTTCTTTATTACCCAAAAATGAACTGCTTAAGTGATAGATTTTCTCATTTTTCTTGTTTTTCTTATGTTTTTTGCTTACAACATTCATCATTTTATATGTATGCTTTTTTTCCAGTGTGATCTCTGTGTGTGCTTGTCCTCGAAGGAATCGAGGATGTCGGAAGATATATATATATATATAAAAAAAAAGACAAACACTATCCCCAATGTCAGCAACGTTAGGCGGGCTGAATTATTCACTAACTATATGGTGTATACGTATGTATAACTAGATATTGTAAAGGTATAAATTGCTTTCTTTCTTGTTTTTTTTTTTGGATTTACGATATATATTTGGCTAGAAAAATCGATTTCGCTTGCTATAAAAAAAGTCGCGTGTATACAGGAATATCAATTGTTCGTCTAAGTCGAGTTTGCATTCGCTAAACGCTATCAACGGAAGGTAAAATCGCTTCGAAACACGTTTTCTTTTATGTGTAGTGTTGTGAGCAAAATTCGTAATTAGACATAGTCGCACTTTTAACTTAGTTTGAGTTACTTATTGTCCCCTCTCTCACGCGCGCCTGAAAAAAAATAAAAACAGAAACTGCTTTGGGAAAACAGTGTTGGAAGAAGCTATTTGGCTAATTGCAGGTGTTGGTAAACGCGTTACGATATTACTTTTCCTTCCTTTTGGGTGTAGAATTTCGCTAAAATTTCTCATATATATTGTATGTATAAATTTGGTTTAAGTTATTCGCTTGGCAGTGTTGTAAAATTCACATTGAACTAAGCGGAACGGGGCTGGCTTCGGTGTTGAACAATAATAATAATAATAATAATAAATGCTCTCGCTATACACATACATATACATATAGATATACAACTAAATAACAACTTAACAGTTAAACAAGATCTCTAGCGGTTAGACATAGGATATGGGGTTACGTAAGTACAATCGTTATCATCATTGTGTAAGCATTGGCAATCGGTTTACTCTTTCCATCGATTCTCCTCGTTTGTGATTATTTTAGTTCTCGTTTTGTACAGTTAATGGAATCGATCGTTACCCGCCCCAAAGTGATATTCCTATTGATCATATTCTCTACTTGAGCACAGTTAACATAACTCTATATTTCCGCTGTATCATTTATTTTCGCTCTTTCTTATTTATTTATTTATATTCTTCTCTTTTTTTTGCTTTTTTTTTGTTGCATTTTTTGTTTACTTTTCTTTCTGGTTGTCCTTATTATTTACACATTGACACACACCAAGAAAAACAGGGAGGGGGGGCGGAAAGTAGGGGAAGGAAAACCCTTGATGGACACGCGGCCAGCGGATGGATCCTCCGAGCGCACTGCTTTCGTGCGTGTGTGTGTGGTTCTTCTGGATTGGCAGCAGGGGGGATCGGGTTCCTTTAAGCAGTGTGCGGCGTCGTCAGCGGCGGCAGCAGCAGCAGCATTATCGGCAAGGCAGCGCAGAGAGCAAGCAGTCGGGCCAGGGATGGAGCGCCGCTCGACTTTTGGGGATGCGGGTTATCTGTTTCGGTTTTTATTTTGATTTTGGTATTTTTTTTACATTTTCCAATTGGGGTTTTGATTTTGCACATTATGGTTTGGGTTTTTTTTTTGTACAGTTATTCAGTAAGAGATTGTTGTAGTTGTTGTGGTTTTAGGCACACACACACATCATAAAAGAGAGAAAAAAACAAGGAAGAAAAAGTGGTAGAAGAAAAAGGAAGAAAAGGAAACACACAAAAGAACAATTTTTTGTTGTTGTTTGCTGGTTGGTCTTCATTGCACATTAAATTGTCGGGTTTTTTGGGTTTTAGTTTAGTTTTTGTTTTTGTTTTTCTTTTTTTTTCAAGTTAAGTTTGGGTTGCTGAGACGACGACGACGGCGACGAATCGAAACACAATGTGCATGTGGTGTGTGTCTGAGAGTGTGTGTGTGTTGTGTGGGTTAGTTTGTTTGTTAGTTTGTTTATTTCGTTTGTTTCTTTTGTTTGTGTGTGTTTTGTTATTCTAACAAAAGGGGGAACTTGTTGCTCGAGTTGATGTTTGTTTTTTGTTGGGTTGGTTACGTATAATAACTATGACTAAATGCCTAATTAGATGCACACACTAAGTCCACTGGTTAGCCAAAAGATCAAGAGGTTACTTATTAAAGTTGAGGTTATGTCTAGGCGAACGCGGGGAGGAAATGGAAACGGTAACGGGTAACGGGATCTGTCGGGGAGAGTGGAACGAGAGAGAGAGAGAGAGACACACACAAAACAAACACAAACAAACAGGCTACGCACAACATTTACTTGACATTAGCAACAAAAGAGGACAACAAATCGACGGCGAGAGCGAAAAGAAGACAGTGTAAGTGAAAGAGAGAGAGACAGCGACAGACACAGAGAGAGATAGAGAGAGAGAGTGACGACGCAGGCAGATAACTGATAATAAAAAAGAGATGAGTAAATTACAGTCTGTTTCGTTTGGTTTTCGTTTTTTTTTTATATAAATGTTTTATTTGAGAAACTTTTCACTTTTGCTTATAATTGAAGAATTTAACTAAAGAAGTAGTAGTAGTCGCAGTATACACACAAAATCAAATTAATTCCAAATCATACTCGATGTGTTAAAAATAATAATAATCGTAATAATAATAATAATGAAGTTGTCCAATTTTAAAAACAGAAAAGAGAATAATTTTGTTTTTCCATTGCTTTTCGTTTACATACTAGGTTTTACATTTAACAGGGTTTTCGCTTCATGTTTCATACTTTCATTAATAATATTACAATCAAAAAACTGTGATGAATATATGCACACACACAAAAATATAAAATTATATATGTAAATTTCGTTCATCGTGTCACAAAGTAATGTTATGTTTAGTGTTGGTAATTATAATTAAGTAAATGCTTAAGAATGGTAATAAAAAAAAATGGAGCGTAATTAAAGTAAGCTAAAGTTGAATTCGTGATGCGCATCTCTCACATTTCTTCTATACAAAACAGCTGACTGGGGCGCCCACGCACGCGCACTGCTTGGCCACTGCTTGTGCGCACGCGCCCCCTCTAGTGTGAACTCTGCATTTGACTGCCAAGTGTGAATATAAAACATAATGCTCGATATCAAATGCGTTGCAACACTTAAGCATTTTGGGGCTGTTTTTATTCTTTTTTTTAGCTCAGTGTGGGTGTGTGTCGGTCGGTGTGTCGGTTGGAATGTACGCATTATCATAAGTTATCGATAAAAGTTGTAGGGCTTACTGATTAATTGGCATTAAGGATAGGATGCTCTAGACAGATCAGAACGCACAAAAACATGCAAAACCAGAACATAGGACAAATGAAATTAAGTTGTAACGTTGAGCAAATTAAATTAAAGTAACAAAAATGTATCGATATCGATACCGATACACAGGAGGGACAGGAGACGCATTACGGGATGGGGATCGGGGCGATAACACTGAGTGTGAAGAACAAAAAACAAAAGGGTTGAAACGCAATTGAAATGAACACTACAAAAATGTATGCAAAATTGATTGATTATATCTGGGATATATATCATATTCATACTATATATTCGTATATATATATATAGAGCAGTAAAAATGATGTCTTTATCTATATATATATATTTTCAATGTAGATGTGTCTCAGAGTGTGTGAGAGTGAGTGTATATAGAGATTTCCTTCAGTTAAATATAAATATGTTTCATGTTCTCTTGCTGGGATAAGATTCGTTTCGATCATTTTTGGGAATTCTCCAAGTCGAAGGATCGATCGAGCGATAAACAGTGATGCCCGAGCAGGGTTATGCGTCCGAAAATGTCACATACACACCGCACGCAGACATAACCAAACGTACACACTGTTTTGCCGACCCATCGATCCCTCGATTTGCTTTCCTTAATTATTGGTTTTCTTTGTTTTCTTTCGGCTTTTAGACTAACATTGAGGCTAGGACACTAAATAATGTTATGCTTATTGTGGTGGCCAGCGTAATGATTGCTGTTGTTGCTGTTGTTATCGATGTGGTGGCTGTGGTTGCTGTTGTTGTCGATGTGAATGTGGTTGGTGTGAACAGTCGTTTGTGTAGCGCACCGACGCCGGAGTTGAACCCGGCCGAATAGAGCAACGTGCCGAGATTGTTATTAGCGGAATCGGACTCACCTCGTGTCGTCTTCATGATAATGGATGCTGGCGAGGAGTAGCCGATGGCATTATGAGCCTTCAGCTCGATGCGATAGTACGTGTTCCCGTTCAGCTGCGTCATCTCGAAGGATGTGGTCTCGACGACCTCAACGGTGTTGCACGAGTTCTCTAGCTCCGTCCAAGTGCCGGTCATCTTTAGACCCTATTAAATATAGATTTATTTACTTATTTTGTTTCTTAAGAATGTAAAGATATAATCTGTAAATCTTACCGGACAATACTTGATCTGATACTTGTCGATCGGCTCCCCGTTGTCGGCGGGCACGCCCCAGCGCAGCTCAAAGTGATCCGAGTAGGGGGAGACGACCACGGGCTCCTCCTGGTCGTGCTGCTCGGGATGGTGCAGCGGCTTTGGCTCCTCGGGCGCCGATCGGCGCGGCGTTGACTGCTGCTGGTTGACGCCCCAATTGCCGAGTCCCACCTGGTTGCGTGCGGCGAACCGGAAGCTGTACTCGGTCTGCGGCCGCAGTCCCTCGACAATGTACGGCGAGTCCGGTGACCAGCTGCGATTGTATGCCGACGACCAGTCCGGATTGAGGGCCTCCTTGTACTGCACACTAAACGCCAGAATGGGCAGACCGAGTTCGGTGGGCGGGCCGCGGATATCGAAGGTCATTGTGGTGGCCGTTAGCTGGATGGGCTTCGCCTCGGAGACAAAGTCTGGGACGCGGGCCTCCTTCAGCTGCATGTCGTGCTCGGCGGTGCCGTGAATGTTGGTGGCGATGCACTTGTAGGCGGAGTAGTACTGCCGCGTTATGGGATGGACGATGAGATCGCTGCGGGGTCCGGTGCCGACGATCTTCAGGTTGGTATCGTACAGATCCTTGATCTTGCGGCCGTTCCAGTGCCACTCGATGGTCGCATTCGGAATGCCCATGGCCAGGCAGCTGAGGTTCGCCTTGCGCTGCTCCCACGAGAACACCGGCGGCAGGTCCTTCATGTGGCTAAAGTCTGGAGCAAACTCAACCGTGATGTGTCCCGTCTTGTAGGCATCGGATCCCTTGTTCCGGGCAATGCACTGGTACAGTCCGTCGTCGCTGCGCTGGGCATTGTTGATGCGCAGGGTGCCGGTGCTCTCGCCGCGCTCCTCATCGAAATAGCGCTCGAGCGTGATCCTGTTGTCGTCCACCTGGTTGCCGTTCGAGTACTCCTCTTGGGTGCCCCACCGGCGGAAGGTGATGGCCGGCGCTGGACGGCCCTTGGCCCGGCAGGTGATGGCAATCTCCTTGGTCCGCGCTCCGGTCACATTGTACAGCTCATAGATCTGCGGACGCACCAGGACATTCAGCTTGGTCTTCTGGTCCACCACGCCGGCCTTGTTCTTCGCCAGGCACGTGTACGTGCCGTGATCCTCCTGCATCACCGAACTGATGGTAACGAGACCGGTCTGGGGATTAACCTGGAAGCGATCGGCCGTGGCCACGTTCAGCTGGGTGGCATCACGGATCCAGCTTATCTCTGGCACTGGTTTTCCGGTGGCCGTGCAATTAGCTGCGTACGGTTGTCCCTCGGTGGCCTCCAGTTCGCTGGGCAGCGACACAATCACCGGCTGAATGAAGACCTCCACGCGAATGGTGCGCTCCAGCAGCTCGCCCGTCTCGATCACGGCCGCCCGGCACGTGTAGATGCCCTCGTCGTCCTCCTGAACGTCGCGGATGAGCAGGCCATGGGTCTGCACCACATATTTGTCGCCAGTGCGGATCTGGGAGGGAAGGATAATTGATTAGTTGAGGTCTTAAGAGGGAGGAAGGAGGACTTGACACTCACCGGATCTCCATTGCGCAGCCAGTCGATGGTGGGATTGGGATCAGCCTTAACCTCGCACATAACCACATAGTCCTGGCCTAAAGTTGGGTATTGGTTCTCGGGGGCATTCGTCCAGGTAATGGCCACTGTGAGTAGAAAAAAGGAGTAATTAGAGTTAGTTTTCAAGATATAAAATTGGAATTAAACAGTAAACAAAGGTTAAGCTTTATTTTTAATTGAGAAAACTTAAAAAGAAATATTTTTAAATGTTTGAAATAACTTTTCAAGCTTCCTTGGCAATTGAAAAAATGCAAAATATATATATTTTTCAAGTGCCTGTGTTTGCACAGCACAATTGCTGGGCTAAAGGTGTCCGCAAATTGTTTGATTTTGCTTTTTCGCATTCATTTGCACAGCACAGAAACTACGGGGGGAAAACTAGGGAAAAAATGCAAGGATAGTGCTTTTCCTCCAACAAATTTTTTCTCTTTCTTTTCCTCTCCTCTCTCCCCTTGACAATCCAAGCTGAGGCTGGGTGGCTACGTGGCGTATACGTAATATAATTTTAAACAAACTGTCGGGCACATAAAAGCAATTCAAGCATCAGGCGCAAAGTCCAAGACATGTGCGCGACAATGCCCGTAAGGAGGGTCACTAACGAGCGCAGGACGAAGGACGCAGGACGCTGGAGCCGGGCTCTGCCTGCCAATAAATCTCCACTGCAGAGATGACTTGGAAATTGAAAATGGGCAAGTGAGCCAAGTGAGTCCTGCATTGCGAAAGTGAAATTCCTAAATCAAATACTTGCACACAGATAAACAGGGGCGTTCTCCCTTAAGGACTCTTCGAAATACAACAAAAAAAAGGACACACAAAGCTGAAAGGCTGAAAGTCAAGGCGTGAAGCGGAAGGACCTCTTGTCTAGTTTAAATCAAGGAAAATAATGAAAAAGAGGCCTCGAAGCGAAGGTACAGTTGTGCTCACTTGGCGAGACAAGATTAAACAAGTCTCAACTTGACTGAAAATGTATTTCTTGAATGTAATTCAAGCATTATCTTTATTTATTATTTATTTCTAAAGGTGAACAATTCATTTTAAAAGCACAACAAGGTGGTAATAGTATTTCCTACATTTTATTCCAACTTTTTACACAGCTTTCTGTATTTATTTGTACAAATAATTCTGTAATAATGCAGAGCTTACTGCAAAGCAAAACTTTATATAATATTTTTATTTCGAGAGTCCGAAAAAGCAAATCCGGTTTGGAATTCACACAAAGGATCTCTCCGTTGGCAGGTGTTAATGGCTACCAACTGGCTGACTGACTGACTGACTGATTGACTGACTCACTGAATGGATTTAAATAACATACACGGCATCATATTTTTGCATTTGAAAAGGCAATCTCAACACAAATCCTTGGCAGACTTTCAATTCCAGCTCAAAATATTTACACTTTATTTATAAATCAGTGTAATAACTAGCCATCTGTCTGTATATATACATCTTTATATATATCTTGTATATATATATATATACTCGTAACCGAAAGCTGCCATGTCCGGCGATATATTCGGATCCAAAGCCAAAGCCAATGCCAAAATAACGGAAAGTTGTGTTCAAAACATTTTCTATTTGCAGTTTTTTATTGGCAGTGTCTGGGCTCTAGATGTCCCTGCATCCTGGCTAGCTCCTTTCCCTTCCCCCTCCTGTTATCCTTCTTTTTTTTTACAATTTTTCTCTTACTGTGGGTGAAGCAGGAGCAGCAGCAGCAGCACAACATATAAAATAAATAAAAACTTGCTGCTGCTGCTGCTGCTCCTGTCATTTCCCTTCCTTTCACCCAGGACTTTTTCCTTACTTTCGCCTGGCTTCCTGGGTCTTTCCC
>VNJS01015296.1:0-33910 GCA_008042575.1 Drosophila watanabei
ATCATACTAGAAGTATTTCGCCGTATTTTCCGAGAAGAACGAAGTTTCTAGCACCTTCTGTTTCCAAGTTATATCACTCCAAAGTAGGCTAAAAACAGCATTTTTTGCAACTTTGAACGCGTTTTTTGCAAAAACCTGACGTGATAGACAAATTCTGCTTATAGAGTCGGATTCAGCGTGCAAAAATCTATAAGAAAAGTGTTCATTCATCCAGAACGCACAAAAAAAGTCGAATTTTGTCGCACCGTGTAATCTAACACTTTGAAGATATTTCCGCCGCGTTTCGCAGGAAGTTTCAAAGTACGAGAGCGTTATCGAATGAGGTTTTGGTTATAGTCTCGGTTGGGTTATTTTCCGGAACAGAATAAGTTCAGTGGGGTAAGGTCGGTTCTATCAGTAGCAACAGCAGCAGCAGCAGTCGCAGCTACCCTTCTCCCTTCGCTTTAGTTTTAATTAAAATGTACCAAAACGGCAATCAAACGATCGTCTGACAAGCAGTGAACATTTCAATTTCATTTTTGACAGCCAGCGACCCGAAAATGTCACGAGAACAAAAAGAGGCGCAAGAAATATATATATCATCTAGTCATAACTCGTATCTTAAACATCTATTTGAAAAGACTTTTAATTGAAATTGAAATCATGTGAGAGAAGAGACGAAACGGGACGGGACCCTTGGCTCAGAAACTTCCTATTCTACCCATTGAATTTTTAATTGGCTAAGCCTGAGAACCCAACAGATCGTAGACGCACATGAAAATGTTGACTCAAGTGTCGTGGTCGTGGCCATAAAAATGAATATAAAAATCATCATCGAAGAAAATATAAATTTGTAACATTATGAAAGGGAAGCAATCCGAAAATATTGCTTGATCGATAGATAGCCTTGTTGTGCAGTTTAACATTGCTGATAATGCTCATAAGTTATGGATTTTAAATGAATTTCAAACGATTTTAATGCGTTTTTTACGAGACACGAACTCCGTTGATATGGGTTTGTTATTATAGACGGTCCAAAAAAAATAAATAAATGAAAAAAAAATAATAAGAATTGCATTCCGACTTCAAAAAGGCACGTTGCGCAAACCACAGACCACCAAAACCGGGCAGCGAAAAAGTCAAGTTTACAATTACACGACAAAAATTCAGATTCGATGACGTTACAAGCAAATTGAAGAATATTTCTCTTTATTTTTTTTTTTATTTTGCGGTTTTGTGTGCAAACATTTTATGCATAATTTATTGCCGAGTGGCTTTTGAAGAGCGCTCGAGACAAGAGAGGAGCTTCATTCAGATAAAAATAGCAAAAAGAGCGATCTGTGGGAAAGGCTTATTAAGAGCGGCAGAGAGAGATCTCTCAGACATGTCACTTTTTTAACTGACCCTAAATATTTAAGGTTGTTTGCAATTAAATTAAATTTTATATATCTGTGGGATTTTTGTAAGGTTTACAGGGAAGTATACGTAATAATGAACATATCTACAGTTTCATCACATTTCAGAAGTAAAAAATAAATGTAAATTACTTCTGAATTTTGAATTAGCTTTTAAGAAATATATCTAAGCGGATTTACACATTTACCAATTATTAATACACTCACTCTTTTTATTGGTCTCTTGATACTTACCTAAGTTATCTCCCAAAATTCATAATAATACCTAACAAAGATAAAAAGGTATTCGGCTGTTTTCCTAGCTCTCTTTCAACCTATCTAGAAAATGAGATTAAGCTACCATATTTCAAAGCTAATACCCAGATACAAATGTAGCTCAAAGCTACTTGACACATTCCTCTAATTAAAGCGAGTCCCCTGGGGAATTCTCTTTCGATATCTCACTGCCGGGTGGCCGACGGAGTGTAGGAATGCAAAACTCGTTTCTGCCCTGCGGCATATGCAAATTCCGATTCCGATTCCGCGATTCCCATTCTCAGATCGCTGATGAAGACTTTTGCTTTGCTTGTTCGCCCCGGCGTCATAATCAAAATCGTAAATATGAATAAAATAAATAAAAAAAATATATGCTATAGCTACATATATACAAAATAAAGATCATAAGACTTCACGCTACAATGCTAAACAGACGCAAACACATCTCTTTTCGAACGGAAACCGGTAAAAATTACAACAAAAACAACAAAAAAAAAAGCCCAAAAGAAGAGCAGACTTCTGGAGAATTCATTTTTTGGCTGCTTTTTTGTATTTTTCGGAAAGCCGTAGCTCCACGTAGCTGTTAAAGTTCCCCCTTTTTTTGCACCGCTGCTTTCCGTTCGAAGCTTGTTGATTGTCTGATGTCAGCGTTAAAGTAAATATTTTCTTATTTAAGCGTGTAATTTTATTTTCAGTCTCCGGCGCGAAGCACGAGAACTTAACCTTTAGGCAAGACTCTCTCTCTCTCTGTCTCACTCTCTTTATTTTACGATTTTGAGTTAAAAAATAGTGTTATATAAGCGGGTCTCAAGGCTGTATTCGACCCGGTTAACGCCGCTTGCATGCAAATGTGTAAACATTCTGGTGTGACTAAGTCACGACCTTAAACCGCTTGATCATCACTGATCACTGTTCCCAGCTAATTAATCAAGACTAGACACAAACACACACAGCAAACAGGTTCTCGGAAAGTGTTTTGAAACAGTTGAGCTTGGCTAGATCAAATTTTTGGTTTATTTATCATTAACTTGCATTTACAAATACAAATTAAATGTAATATAACTAATATTTCACATAAAACTACTTCAATTATATTATAGAAGCGTTAATAAAGAGCAGAGTAGCTCTTCTCTTAATAATATCAGCTTTAAACTAGTGAAAAAAAAGGAATTACTCAAACGTAATTTATAAAGAACAACCGTTTTAATTAAACTGATTGCAAAATGTTTAAATACTTAGAAAAAAACTGCAAAAATTGCACAAGAAAGAAACTTGTTTGAATCGGGGTCTCCGCCAGTAAAGTTCTTTGACTAGACTGTAATTGAGCCTGATCTATTCTCTGTGTCACTGAGAGAGACTCTGCTTTTGAGTCACTACTCCAGGTTCTGACATCATGGAGCTGTTTTCATCGATTCCCTCTGCATGCGACGCATTGTGTGCATGCAATCAGTTCATTTTTTATCGCAGTTCGGCGGCAGTTATCACCTGGCGAAGCACTATCTGCACTTTATACAGATAGCTGCAATGTACAAGTCCCCGGGGAGCCATAAATATTCCAAGAATCGGCTAAAGAAAGTCATAAATTGCCTGGGACAAATTACTTTAGTCAAGTCACCTCTTTCCGTTCGAGGCCCCATTAGCAGCCGCAGCAGCAGCAGCAGTTGGTGGCATTTCAGTTAGTCGCTTTGGTAATTTACTCAAGACATTTCATTTGTGTCATCACGATGATGAGGAGGATGATGATGAGAATGGCCAAGATGGCTTTTAACTGATCGCTTAGCCAAAATCCAACAAATCCATGTGAAAGAACTGGAACTGGAACGCATATAACGCTCAAAAAACATAAATAACAGCAAACTCACGCACAACCGAAAATCGGCGGAGAAAGAGGAACAATTTAAAAAGTACGCAATGGAATGCTAAGTGAAAGACGAGCCGAACAACTGCCAAAAGCCTCCAGCAAGGTAAGCCGTGTCTCAACGTCGCGGACCGCCTCGAACTGGGCTCAAAACCCATACGAGGAGGGCTCTAGACAGACACTGTAAGAAACGAGAGAAAATGACCAATTGGGAGACCCTTTTTGAACCCTTTTATTATGTAAGCTTAATTAACTGATAATGATATTATTTCAGTTTTAATCCCCATCATTTGGTTATAAATAACAAGTTTTAAGACTTCAAAGCTACAAGTAAATATACAAAAAGGTTCTAAAGCTTTTCTCTTATTTGAATTGTTCTTATTTTTAGATACATCACAATATTTCCCTCTCTGCAATACCTTCTTGTCTTTTGACAGCCTTCACAACAGCTGGAAAGAGCGTTGGGGTCCGCGCTTAAATTTTTGGCATTTGTGCTTTGGCTCTGTTACGCTTTTTGATTCCGATCGATGTACGCAGCCAGGTATGCAAACCAGGGAACCTTAAGAAGAACGCCCCTCTTCTCTGGCTTTACGAAAACAATTTACGAGCAGCGCGCACATGCGCATTGTTCTTTCGCGGTGCTCAGCTGCTGCTGCAGGCGCATTAAAATATGGAAAATATACCAAGAAATCAATGCCCCAGACACAGAGAGGGGAATTATACTCATACTATGACCATCAACCATCAACACCTTCTGTATGGGCCAAAACACCGACACAAAAAGCCAGCAGCAGGCCAAGGAACCAACCGCTAGCGGCACTTTTATGGCTTCATCTCTTTCCCGCTTTGCTCCCGCTGCTAACAACGCGATGACATCCATTAATAGTTCCCAGGAAATCTTCAGGGCCCCCAACATATATACCCGGCCTGGTAGTCTGCTTACTGGGTGTACTTTGAAAGAAAGGGTACCAAAACAAAGGAGAAGCCGTAATTACGGCAAAAGAGTACGAAATTCTACCGCTTCCAGCCAACGGAAACAAAGTGCGCAAAATGTAATTAATTGCCACAGGCCCTCCTGGTCCTCCTCCTCTTGGCCCAAAAAGCCGATTCATATGCAGGCACAGTGCGGTTCGCAACTGTAAAACAACACAGAGATCTTCCGCCAGTGATCGTGTCCAGATAGCCATGATGGAAGTACTTTGGTTAGAGGAAGGCAAGACTAAAACTTCAAAAGGAAATCATTATAAACTTATCAGTAGATAAGTTCATTTTTTGAGCTATTAAATAAGTTAGTAATCCCTAAAATATGTTTTTCGTTTTATTATGAAATATAATATATAGTTCCTTGAAGCACTTTCCGGAGTCTAAAGAAAAGACTCCATATCTCAGGAGGCTCCTTTGATCAACTTTTTACTTTATTTTTTGTTTATTTGACTTTGCTCCGGAGCTTTGTTTGTTGATCTTTTTTGCAAACTAATAAGCTAAATATTTTGATTGGACCCGTGGCTGAGAAATCCAGAGAAACAACGCCGAGAATCGCGAAATTTGTACGCTCACAACAGACACATGATTAAATTTGGCGTTGTCTTTCGATGGGAAGTTTCTCTCTCTCAGATGATTGGCAAATTGCTCAAATTTAAGACCCGACTCAAGGCTATATTTAATGCCTCTTTCTGTTGTTTGTGGCATTTTTTTAGTTTCGTCTGATAAGACGCCTCGTTTCTATTTCTGCGCTACTGGTGCTGGACAAACAGAGTTTGTCTAACCGGAATTTCGACGCTTCCGCTGGATAAGCCGGGTTCCATTGACTCCAAGCAGCGAAGCACCCAGCGAAACACTTGACTCCTCCTCGATTAGCCAAATTCCACAGACTGGCCAAAAGCAAAAAGAGCGAATAAAACACGAAAAAAAGACAACAAAAAACAACAAATAGCTAGAGACAGCTTCATAATAAATAAGCTTAAATGCGAACAACCTGCTGGCAATTGTTTATGGCCCAAGTCCAAGAAACTCGAAAGCCCAAGACTTTTGGAGCGAGTAAGAGGCGGCGATGGAGAAATTTCACTTGCCAGAAAGGAAGGCAAGAGCAAGTTTCAAGGTTGCCGGCTATAAGATAGCTCACGATCTCCGCAGATATAATGGCACTCAGGTGGGGCCCGGGCCCGATTCGCTCTGGGATCGAAACACAATGGCAGACAGAGCTGAGCTTCAATCAAAAACATATTATAATAGTGCCAAAAAATGCCAGTATTAACACAAAGCTAGATTGGCAAATAAATTTTAGAGTGATCTGTCAATTCCAACTCTTTTTTATCAGAGATTAGAAATCATTCCAAAGAGTTTCTTAAGGTTTCTTTAAGGGGTAATTATTGTTAAACAAGTAAATACTAATAACCAATCAATAAAGTTTCTCTCTCTCTAAACCTGCAATTTCCTTACCAACTAGTTTAAACTTAGAAATTCTCGACTGAAATGACGTGCAAATTAACGATCTTGCACTTTAAACTTTAGCCAGAAGTGATCACTAATCACAAGGCAACAACAAAGTAACAACTAAAATTCCACAGCGTTCCCATGAAAATAAATAATTTCCCTCTGAAACTTTTTGTGTGGGCACATTTCCTGCGTTATTTATTGTTGTGCCACGGGTAAGGCTGGTGATAAGCTTCTCCTGGGCAGATTTTGTTGTGTTTTTTTTTTTTTTTTTTTTTGGCCACATGCAACCGAAAGGCGACTCTGACTTACAAAATACTAAAATAAAAATCGGAAAAAAAGAAAGCAAACTGCGAGTATGAGTACAAAATACAAACTACAAGACGAAAAGAAAACCAGTTCCAGAGCAAGTTTACCTGTGTTGTTGCGGCGGCGGCTGGGCTCTTATAGCCTTGAATGTGCATTTCACGTTGTCGCTGGTTTTCAGTTTTCGGTTTTTGGCGCGCGCTCAGGAAAACATATTAAAAACTGGTTAAAGCCAGCCAACCATAGTTGGCCAACATTTTCCCAAAGCTCCCCAAACAAAAAAATAAACAAAAACAAAAAAAACCACAAAGTGATAGACAAGTGAAATGAGCAGCCAAAGAGAGCGAAAAATTCTCTAGTCTCTAGTTCTCTAGCGGAGTTTTATTTTGCACACGACTTACGGTTATTTTTTAATTACTTTTCAAGTAATTTGCATGCACTGGAAAATACTTTTGATTTATGTGTGGGAGTTTATTTGTAGCTACAAAAAAATAGGATATAATTTCAACTTCTTTTCTTGGTGTATTTTGTATGTATATTTTACTGAATCTACTTTAAAGAGGTCCTAGAATAGTAATAATTCTATCACTTCTAAAAACGGAAATGTCAGAACAAAACTAATTTTGATTATGATAAGATAAGGCCATCATTATATTGTATGTCATCTTATATTCGCCTTGTCTTTGATATAAATTATTTCTTATCTTATTACGAATGACTTATGATTGATTTTGAATTTAAAGTACAAAATTAATCGCAAAAATTAGCTTTATATAGGGTAAGGTTTGGTTTCTTGTGGTTGTAAGTTTATATTTATTATAAACCAATTAAAACAACATTCGCTCAGTCTGAGTAAATAGTAGCAATCAGTCAACAATTAATTAGACCACTCGAAAAAAAAAAAATTAAATTGTTTCCTTAACAAAAAACCTCGGGATTATCATTTAACCCATCATTCAAACTGATCGTGTCAGGCGGCATTTTGTTGCCAAAGGGGGTTCTCCTCTGATCGTCCGTCTTATCAATTTGGCAAGTGACATACGTTATTTTTAATGTTTTCTGAATAGATTATTCACAATCAATGATGTTGGACTTGCACCCACAGATAAGAACAAAATGGGTTAAGAAATATTGAATAATATTGCATGTAATTGACAATGTCAACGGAAACAGATCGGAAGAAGGCGGTCGTACTTAACGGAGCAGTCCGAAGACCCGAGTCCGAGTTCAGCAAGTCAATTGCCATTAAACTGGGACGAACGGCCTTTCATTTAATTAGGGGTAATTGCAACTCCCCCCAGAGAGCTTGCACTTGAGCAATTACAGCAATTAGGCTATGGTTTTATCTTTACGATTCAGTCCCTTTGATTTGATATCCACTCGAAAATGATCGAGGAATTTGGAAATAAGATAAGTTTCTATCAAGGAGAAATCTTATAAATAAAACAACGAATGTTTAAGCCATATTTATTGATATTTTATAGATTTACCTCGTTTTTCATTAAAATATTTTTAATTCTAAAGAATTTGTTACTTAAGTAACTAAAAAAAAAGACAAAACATATGTTAAAATCGTTTGACTTAATATTTTTTAGAGAATAATATATGCTGTTGAGTAGATTTACTGATTTATAATATTATAAAAATTATAAAATACAATCGAAATTTTTGCCCAATGTTAAAATTTCACCCGAAATTCCCCCCAAGGAAAGTTCAAGCTAATAAAGTTCGACTGTAAATGCTTCATAAATGCTGACACAGCGATAACACTACTCATTTTGGGTTAAAAATCACCAAAAAGTTGTTCTAAATTCGCTTTTTTTATGGCTTTGATTGATGGGGCAGGAGGTGCGGTGTGTTCCGAATATAAAGCCGTGATTGATTGGCTCTTTGGCTGATTTTGAATGGGATTATGTGCATAGTTTACACTGACCAACAAAAAGGGAAAGGGAACTTGAAAATCAAACAAAAAAGTACAGCGAACAAATTGCGCAAAATGCCAAAGAACGAACGCCACACCAGCTCCAATCAGACGGCAGCAGCTCCAGAGCGAGCCAGCTGCAGTGCAGACATCTAATTGCCTCGAAAGGGAGAAACAGCAACAACAACAAAGCGCCGAGTTATAAACATAAGCGCATGTGCATTTGTATATTTTGTATACTTTGTGTGTGTTTTGTGTGCGGGGGAATGTACATAAAAAAAATTCAAAAACGGACCAACTTGGTCTCTCCTCTCTCCCAATAGGAATTGTATTTCGCCTGGAGTTTTACAGCCACTGGGCGAGTGTTTGTTGCCGTTCTTTGCACTTTTCCTGCCGCGATCGGCATCTGTTTACACTTGCACGGATACTGGGGGTCAAAATACTAGGAGCTTATTTTATAAAATATCTAATAATAATTTTATTGGAATATTTTTAAATGCAATGGAAATTTGAGAAATTCATAATAAATAATTTTTTGTATTTTAATTAATTTGCAAAACGTTAAAGACTATAAAGCTAATACAAAAATTAAATATCTTAAATAAAAGTTACTATATATTTTTCCTCCCGCTATGTGAGGTGTTAATCAAAATTTATTTAAAATTGATTTTAAACTGTCATATTTTGTGACTCCCTGATAATTTATTCCAATCATTTTAATACACTTAATAGATGAACACAATTGTAGGCGAGATGCCGCATTGGGGGCGTTGGCATCGCCCCTCCTTTTACATCTTCTCTCTCCGCCTCCTCCTCTGCCGTTTGCACTCTTTTCTCCTTTCTCTCAACTTGGCCTTGTTGCACTTCTTGCTGTTGCTGCTGCTGGCCTCTTGGCTGACCCGTTAAGTGTAATTGAATTTAAACGGCAATTGTCTTGGCGAATGCAATAAATGCATTTTGCATTGTACAAATCACATTCACGTTCAGTGACTCTCAAACTGCGGCTTAACGGTGCTGCAGAATGCCTAATGAGCGAGGGGGACGACGAACGGCAGAGCGAGACAGCAGCTGCCCAGGCGGAATGCGGTTTAAAAATAAACCAAGCCCAGAGCGAGACAGCGAGACTGCGGGAGTAGGAGCGAAGGGGG
Source organism: Drosophila watanabei (assembly GCA_008042575.1). Lineage (NCBI taxonomy): Eukaryota > Metazoa > Arthropoda > Insecta > Diptera > Drosophilidae > Drosophila > Drosophila watanabei. The sequence continues at coordinate 9,316 of VNJS01015296.1, forward strand.
GCAAGAGCAAGAGGGACAAGCGCGAAGCCAAAACGTGCTTTGGCTTAGACCCTATTTAGCCTAGTTTACCAGAAATACTACAGACACTGGCCAACAACTGACGAAGAGAGCCTGGCTCAGAGACACCTGTGTTGTGCCGCAAGAGTGAGAGAGAGAAGGAGGGCTACCCCCTCGTTATGCTAATTTACAACCCAACTACAGGCGTAATTCTGTAATGGAAACTACTAAGTAAAGCTATTTTGTGGAACTTATTGTCTGTGGATTTCTTCTTCCAGAAAAATAAATATTTAAAACAAGCCAAAATATAGATTTGTAAAAACTTTAGGCTTTTTGCTAGTTTTTTATCTGTTCCGTGAAAGAATAGTTCCTACTGACATCGAAAACTAGTTTCCACCTAGGCAAGCTGGACTGTATAACTTGTATGGACTGACTGTCTGCCTTTTATATGACAGGTTGGCAATTTTTACGACCTGTTCGCACGCAACCAGGGAACCACAGGGCGAGGATCTTCCAGATCGGGAATGGGAAGACCCTTCTTTTCTCGCAAACAGCTTTACAGATTCGGGAACCCTAGCTATTATGCAACACCTTGCACCTCTAGCCTGGTTTTATTGTTATTGGCTTACAATATGTGGAGCATCGGACCGTAAAACGTCCGCAATTCTGTTTTACGATCTTTTCCACACGCCATTCCCATTCCCGCTTCCATTTCCAGTTCCAGTTACTGTGTAATTCCGGTTTTAGGACTCACCTTTGACAGCCTCGTAGTATCCCAAATCCAGCGTGAATGATTTACGTTGATATCCTGGCACTAACAAAAATATATATATCTAGTATCCCAGCCTGGATCACGGCGGCGGCTTCTTCTTCTTCGGCTTTAGCTGCTGCAATTAACATAAATTCCCGTATTTATTTGTTTTTCGTTTACAATTTTCACTACGATCTCTCTCCTCTTCTGCTCCTCCTTCTCCTTCTTCGCGGCACACACACGCACTCGCACACAAATAAGCGAAAGATGCAGAGGAGACGCGTAAAACCACGAAGATGGATATAAAAAATGAACCAACGCGAACACGAGGATGAGGAGGAATAGAAACGGGAGAGGAGCAGTAGGCGAAGCAGGGGGGAGTGGGGCGGGCTCAGAAAAACCGGAAAGTTGTTTTTGTTGCTCTGCCATAAGCGGCGTTCTTGTTGTTGTCTCTCTTTTAGTTTTTTTTTAGGAAAAGAAAACGCCGAAAAAAGTGTTAAGAACCCACGAAAATCTCCGCAGCTTGGATAGAAGATTTAGTTTTAATTTATGCCAAGAATTTTTGTCACTTGTTTGGCTGACCTTAATAACAAATTCCAATGCACACACGCACACAAACACACAGCAAGCAAAAACCAGCTTTTTCGTTTTTCTCTTACATAGTTCGTTTTTTGTTTTTTTCGGGATCAGTAATTAGAAAGAGCCGGCGCAGCAGCAACAGGGTTTTCTAATTAGACCAACTAGAGCAACAACAACAAGGGCGGCTTAAGAGAGCGCAAATAAGGGAGAGAGATTGAGAGAGCTGATTACGTTTTACTCAATGGCTCAGTTGATTATTCTTTCTTTCTTGTTTTTTTTTTTTTGCACGGCGTTTTATATTTGTTGTTAGCGGTTTGGCGATTCAACTGGTTTGGTATTGTTTTGTCCGCGCGCACGTCTTGTCAATTCGCCGTTTTTTTTTCGAATGAGCGCAAAGCAATCGAGGAAGAATACACTTTCAAAACGACCAGTGTGGCCAGGGTTAACTCTGTGGTGCAATGGAAGATCGTCAACGTGACTCACGCAAGAAAACTCTGGTCCCTTTGTTAGAGGCGCCAATTTTTAATAAAGTTTGTTTTCTTAAATCATTAGTTTGTCTTTAAAGTCATACCAATGTATATTTATGGGGCATATTTCTATAAACAATTTAAACTGTGGGCATATGACTTGGAACTCAATGGAAAGCACTCAAAAAACAGTTTTGTTCAACGTATTAGTATTACATAAGCCGAATAACTACAAATTTTTGTTTGTTTCATTAAAGGATTTGTGCATTAAGATATCAGACGACGCCTAAACATGAAAAATATTTACTGTTCTTATAAGAACATGTATTTTTCCGTTACTTTATTGCTCTGGTTTAGTATATACCAAAAGTGGGCGGTAGTGGTTTATACTGACTCCACGGTGTCATCCCTAGTTCGCCTCTTCTTCTTTCTGAAACGAAACAAAAGCCGAAACCGAAACCAAAACATGAAGAGTTTTTTGGTTATCCTGTTATTTACCTTCGTCCTATGTGGCCAGGGCAACCTGTTGCCGGCCAAGAACAAGTCCTGCGAGGTGTTGCTGGGCGAGTTGGCCGACGGCCAGATGCATTTCATCTACTGCGCCACTACGAAGTCGGTGCCCGTGAATCTGTGCGTTGGGTGCGATTTGGAGTACCACAACATTGTTGGCCTTTACAACAGTCTCATGGAGAATGAGAACTGTTCCAAACGGTATCTGGACTCGGACCGCATCAACATTGTGCCCACCACGCAGGGCATCCTCACGAATCTCTGGCAAAAGGCAAACTGCGATGGTACATGAGTATTTCATTCCGGGGATTTCCCCAACATCTCACGGCGTTTCCGTTTACTCCCTAGATTGCGCAAGGGCCAATAACTCCGTGAATTATGATAATTACTCCACCATTTTTGATTCCTGCTTATCGGAACATAAGGACAACGTTTGCTTGGCCTGCAAGCTGGACTACCTCAATTTGAATACATTTTACAAGGACATGGAGAAGGCGAGCAAGGGCCAAGTGTGCTTCGATCTGCAGGATAATGTAAGTTTTCAAAGGCTGAGTGACAATATGATAACACATATTTTCCAGATGAACCGCACCCGCCTCAACTGGTCCAAGACTTTGAAATGCTGCCAGCGAGAAAGCAAGCTGGATAACTTCCTGATCGCCGTGGCCGTGGTTGTACTGCTGCCCATTGTCACCTTCTATGTTACGGCAATTGTGGTGACCAAGCGCCGGGAAGCCAACCATGGTTTGCTCAACGAGCAGGGTAAGCAAGGAAGCCCTTTTTCAGTTGATAATTAATATATAACCTTTGTTCAGAACCCGAGTTGGATACTCCTTCCACTGCAACGATTATTAGCGCTGCTGTGCTGTCCACTCGCAGCGCCGAACCCGCTGAAGTCTCAGCCACAACGGAGAAGATAGCCAATGTGCTGAATCGAGGCCGTGCTGATCTCTCGGATGATTCCAGCAACGACGAGAGACCCCATTCTTGGAAAAACAAAACAGCTCGTCCTAGCTACGAAGTCGATTCAAGCAACGACGAGGATGAGCCCTCGAGACCGAAAGTGTTACACAAAGGGGTTACTGGGAATCGGGAATCTGATGACTCCAGTGATGATGAGCCGCTGGTGAAGCCAAAAAGGGCTTAAGGGAACCAAAGAAAGGCGGAACTTAATTTCTTACTTCTCACCTTTAAGCTAATCATGACTATATTTAAGGAAACAACTTCTCCCACTCTCTAGTTGAGATATTTTTCTGTTTAACAAATGCATAAGCCATTTAATATGTACATATGTGATAACACAATAAAGTACCAAACATTTTATATATTTATAAAAGGAAGAAGCATCAAGTTTGTTAGCTTCAGTTAAGAATTCCAGTGCTTATTCCTTGATGCGAAACATCTGCCAAATTTGCTCTCAGCATTTTGTATGCCCTTTATTTTAATTGGCAAGTTACATTTGCACTTAAAGCTAATTATGTGCGAAAGAAGATCAGGGTCGTCATCAACATGGCAAGGGCCCTTCCACCGGTTTTAGGGTTCTAGCTTACGATCTATTCCCTTAATTAGATTATTAATTAGACAAAAAATTAACAATGGAAATGCATTGGCCGTGATCCGTTTCGTTTATCCGTAGGGAGCGTAGAGGTTGCCATGGGTGGAGGTGGTCTGGTAGTGGACCAAACTCCCGTGGGTCTGCTGGGCCGGCTGGTAGTACGCCTGGTGGTGATACAGCGAAGGTGGCGCCGGTTCATTCACCTGGATCTGGTGGTAATTGGTGATCGGTTCATGTTCCACCACCTCGCGCACCGTCTGGAATGGATGGTTCACTACGATGCGGCGCTTGTGGAAGGTCTCGCTAGTGGCTGCCGCATCGGTGGGCGCTGCTGTGGCAGCAATGACCCGCTCATTGGGCTTCAGATGGCCAGCTCCGCCGTTCACAGTAACGTCGACATCCGCAGGCTGAGCCTTCGACTGGGAGGGTGTGGCCTGAGTGGCGGACACCTCGGAGTTGGGTTGGGCTTCAACCAGTCGCTGGGATTTCTGTGCAACTCGCAGCTCCCCCGATCTCTGATGCTGCTGCTGCTGCTGCTGCTGGCCCCTGTCGCAGTCCGGAGCAATGGTGGAGGAAACAGTTAAAGGCTTCTGCGCATCGTTTGCTATTTGGATTTGGATGTGAGTGTTGGCTGGCGACTCCTTCTCCTTTTTGAGCTCCTCTCTGGGTGCTTCTTTGGGCGCCTCAACCAGCCGGGAGGATTTGCTGTCTGGACTGAATCGCATCTGGGAGTAGGGAGCACTGTAGTCCAGCTCCTCGGCAACTCTCTGCCTCGAGGGCTGGCTGTAGTAGGCCCTGGGAGCCGGGGTCTTGGCATAGACCACCGTTGCGCCCACATGGTTGCGCAGATAGGGCTTGATCTCTGTAACCTGGGCGGGCACCTCCTGGATGCGCCTCTCCTTGAGCGGAGTCTGGCGACTGCGTCCCAGGTAGATGTTGTGCTGCGACGGCGGCAGATGGATCTTGTGCTCATGCTTGATGATCTGCGTGGGTCGCTCCTCCTCCTCCGCCTCGGCCAGCTCCAACCTGGCCGGCTTGGCGTCCACACTGCCGGCCTTCACATTGGGCAGGTACTCGCCGGAGAAGTAGTCATCGTCCTCGGCGTACGGCTGGCGATTGAAGTTGTTGTTCCTCGGCTGATAGACCCTCTGGCCACGGGGATACTGCTCCTGCTGCTCCTGTTCCGGCCGCTGGATCATATTGGGTGTGAGGTGCTTGGCGTTGATCTTCAAGGGGTTGCCGCTGGCATCCACGGCGGAGACGGAGACGGAGGAGGAGCTGCTGCCACCGCCCTGGCGGCCATCGGTGACATCGCCCTGCGGTTGCTGCAAACGCGACTCCACATACTCGTCCTTGGGCGCCTGATCGTAGGAGGGCATGGTGGTCACACTGGAGCCCACCGTGGTGGTCTGCTGATCCTTGCCGGCAGGTGCTGCGTCGTAGGATGGCCTGTACTCCTGACCACCGTTGCTGTTGCTGTAGCTCTGCGTCTGAACCTGTCCGGTGTTGTAGGCGGCAGCCACCGCGGGATGGGGATGTCCCAGAGGAAGCAGGGTCTCCCCCTTGGGAATCTTGGCCACCGGATGCTCCAGCTCCACAACCAGAGTGCCCGCCGGCTTGATCACCACCCGCTCTTCGATGTCATAGAACTCCTTCTGGATGGCCGGATGCCGAACCTCGTACTTCTTCGCCTTCAGAGCCGGCTGCACAATCTGGATGGTTTTCGTGACCAGCGGACGCTGCGGCGGCGTGTAGCTCCTTGGCGGAGCCGGTGGCAGGTAGCCGGAGCCTCCTTGGTAGCCCGACTGCTCACCGTAGTCCTCGTAGCCGCCCTGGCCGTCGTCCACCTCTGGCGGATACTGATCCTGGTAGTCCACCTCCGGGGCATCGTCGTAGCTGTAGCCACTCTGATCGTAGCTGGGACGATTGTAGCTGGTGGCAGGATTGAATCCCACCGAGGAATCGTATCCCGAAGCCGGTTCAGCGGAAAGAGAAGGCGCCGCCGCGGCAGCAGGAACAGAACTGGCCGAAGACGATGAGGAGGCAGAAGAAGAGGCGGAGGAGGAGGAGGAGCTGACACCGCCTGAAGAAGATGAACTGGAGCTCACGGCTGGGGCTTGGACGGGAGCCTGCGCTGCCTCGTAGATGGGCTTGCTATCGGGAGCCACCTCCACATTGGCACTCTGACCCTGAGTGGAAACGGGAGCAGCCACCTGGCGTTCGAACATGCGCAGCTGTTGGGATCGATGACCGCCACCAATGGAGACCAACTTCTGGGGAGCAGCATCCACGTCCACAGAGGATGTCACGCCCGAGCTGGACTGCGTGTAGCGCTGCGGTGCGGGATTCGAGGACTCGTAGACCTGGAAAGAGTGCTTGCTTTGGCACCTTACCTTAACTTATATCGAAATCAAAGGACTCACCGTCTCCACAGTGGGTCCATGGCTGTGGTAGGACTGGATGTAGCGCTCGAACTCCTGATTCTGGCGCAGCTGCTGGTTGCGCTGCCGGAACTGACCGCTGTGAGGACTTGGCTGTGGCGGCTGCTGGTGCAGCGAGGGTCGGCGATTGTGGTTTCTGCGACGAGGCAGTCGTCCGTTCTTGGGCATCGGAGGCGGAACCGGGGGCTGCAGACCCAATCCCTGGCGGGGCGAGAGCTGTTGAGGTTGCTGCTGCTGTTGCTGGCTTTGAGTCATCTGCTGTTGGGACTGGAGCTGCTGCTGCTGCTGCTGTCGCTCCTGGATACGCTGAAACTGCTGATCCTCATCCCGCTGCGGACCAGCTCTCAGTTCCGCCGGAGCACGGCCACCTTCGACGTAGTTAACATCCGCTGGATTCGTGGCCGGTTGCTGGGCAATCGAGATGTTGACATGGGTGGCAGCATTGGCCTGACTGCAGGCCACCAGCAGGACCACCAGCAGTCCTCGCATCATCCTGATTCAGATCCTGTGCTTCTGTCCAAGTCCAATCACTGCTGAACAACCACAACCACCAACACCGAAGCTCACCGCTGTCTGATCGATCGGCGGCCTGTGATCCGCATATTTATACGGATTTTCAGGTGGAATTGCGGGAGCTATCGCGATCGATCGCGATCAGTGTCAAAGTCAACGGCAGCAGCCATAGGAATAGCAATAGCTCGCCGCTGACCTGGCCCAAACTGTTTAGGGATGAGTCTCTCAGATGCTTGCCCCAGTTATACAATTAAAGGCATTCGACGACCGACCTGGCGATGGAGCGATCGCATTTGATCGATGATGCATTCAACAAATTGCTGTCATCGCTTCACACTTGTGTGGCACGCACCAACAGTGAAAGAAAATTGGGGTATGAAAACGTAGGAAATTCATTGTAGAAGTATAATATAAAATCTAGAAGAGTAAATAAGACTTCGAATTGGTTTTGGTTTTTGTAAGAGGACTTTGTCATGCCCTTGAAGACTTAAAGATTTTCTCTTTGTTCAGGTTTCACCTCCATGTTTCTATTTAAAAAATTACAAAATATTAGAATAATATATATTTAAGCTAGTTCTATTTCTCATTCTCATTCTAGAATCTCACAATTTAGATTCTCATTGTTTTCTGCGACTGATTCTAACTCCGAATTTCGATAGCATCCCGTAATTGGTCAGTTCAGCATTTTGATGTAATTGTCGGAAGGTCAGAGTTGCTCTACTCCGTTGGCAACTCGTTTGAACTTGAAATCCGAGCCGAGAGACGTTGAACCGCTTGGACTTAGGCGGCGGGAGGAGCTCGAGATATCGGCCCCCCGAATGGGAGTCACTTTTTTGGGGGTGCTGCTGCTGGTCAGGCAAATTTGCGCAATCGAAGTTATTTTTTGGCGAAGACCAATGAGTGCTCGGTTTCGGAAAGGTTAATGTGAAGTATTTCAGTTTTACGTTTACGGGCTTGTGCAGATTTGCAATTTTACCATGGCTGAAATCAAAGTCAAGTGTGGCTCAAAATACTAAGTAGGAAAGGAAGAAAGTGCAACTGGTGGGCGTCTGCTTATTTGTTTCAATTATAAAGCAAGGTCTGGCTTGGAATGGTGTCAACACTAATTGATCGAGGTCCCTAGTTTAAATAAATATTATTACCAAAATAGAAGCCTTACAATTGTATATCATCGAGATCCAGATCTAGTTTATTCGCTCTGACAGACCCCAAAATTGTAAAATCATTCAAATAAAAAAACACACAACTGAAAATGAAAGGATGTTTACTGGCAGCCGCTATGAAGGCGGCCAAGCGATCACTGCAAACGCAACTGGTGAGTGCGATTTCCAATCCACACACGTGACCTGCATCGCCGAAAAGTGAACCATGTGTGTGTGTGGGATAATTAGGCGTTTATTATTTCGTTTTGTGGGGGAGTCAAAAACCAGTAAATAGAGTAGACAATAGTATACAATATGACATGCGGTGCATGTGGCCAGTCCACAGCAGTGCTACTGGTGAACTGGCGTTGGTTACAAGCTACAAGCTACGCGATAAACACAGTCTCGGGCATAATAAGACAGCTTAGCCAGCTAACGGGCGGTGGAGAGCTTGCAGCTTACAGAAGCTTCTCAATGTCTTTGGCTATGTCCATGGGATCGGTGGTTGGGGCATAGCGGTTAACGGGAACACCCTCCTTGTTCACCAGGAACTTGGTGAAGTTCCACTTGATCCCACTGCCCAGAGTGCCGGTCTGCTTGGCCTTTAGGTACTTGTACAAGGGGGCGGCATTATCGCCATTCACATCGACCTGGAAGATAAGCTTTGTCATAAAATTCTACCGGGATTAGTAATCATTGTTTATACCTTGGCGAAGACTTCACCGATGTCGGCCTTGGAGTCACGCAAATGGCAGACCATGGCCTCGCCATCGGCCTCCGGCATCTGGGATCCAAACTGATTGCAGGGGAAGTTGAGGATGACCAAACCGGATTCACCGTACTTCTCCTTCAGATCCGTGAGCTTCTGGTAGTTGTTCTTGGTCAGGCCGCACTTGGAGGCAATGTTCACCACCAGCACCACCTTGCCCTTGTACTTGTCCAGTGAGACATCGTTTCCATGGGTGTCCTTCACGGTGAACTCGTAGATCGAGGCGGCGTTCTTGTAATCTCCGTTAGCAGACATGTCGATCTGAAAGCGATATAATAATAGTGAATATTCAGATCCCTATTAAAGCACGATTCAATCTCTACAGAATATACGATATAGTAAAGCACAAAGAACATAGGGCGTAGGTTTAGTTCGGCATAAAGACAAGGCAACAAACTGAGTTAGTCAACGTTTAAGGAGCAACTTCAACAACTACTCGCACTACTCACGGCAGCTGCTGTGGAGTACGAGACGGCAGACGTGGCGGATGCGGGTGCAATGCTGGCCGCACAGCTGACGGGCAGCAGGACGGAGCAGAAGCGCAGGCCCTGCCTTTGGCCCTGACTCAGCTGGAGGGCGGTGGGCGTGAAGGAGGAGCGCCTGCTTGAGTAGCACCTGAAGGCCTGGCGCGAAATGGTCTGAAACTGTCTGAGACTCATACTTCAATCGCTGTAAAATAACCAGGTGTGGGATTTCTTTAATGTTAACGTTCATATTCAATGGCAACGATGGGGGAGTGTGTGCAAGTCCCAAAAAATTATTTAGTTATTGAAAGACTGAACAAGTTGTTTTTAGAAATTTGGAAAAGTAAATTTGAGGTGCTTATAAGTTTTGGTATTTTAAATATTGCAAAGTTGTTCGTTGATTAAATATGTGTGTCGTTGCGAGTAAGCTGGAATATTAGGGAAAAATTGAGTTTATTATAGTTTAGCTCCGTATCTGTATCTTGTTTCTGAATTGGATTTTCTTATCAATTGAAATAGGTCGGTGACCAATGCCGATAAAGAAAAAATAACCGATATAAACCAGAAAACCTAGAGAATTGGGACAGTACTTGCATCTGTCATCAAATAAAAGGATTTTCTATAAACATAATGTTGAATAGAGTACTCAAAGAATTCTTCTATAAAATGAAGTTTTAAAAAATCAATACTATTTTTGTGAAGCAATATACGCCTGTATTTGAAGCAATTTTAATATAATTAAGTAACTAATCCCATCTGCAATTCATCCTTGGCGCGAACTTGACCTTTAACCAGATTGGAGGAGATGCATAATTAATCAGGGTCAAAGTCAAAGTCGAGGGCTATTTTCCGGTGAGTCACGCCACAATGTCTGGTCAGGATTGGCCCACGTCCGCGACCGCGGACTCAGGGGGTCGCCTTATTACCGCCGCCCGCTCATTACGCATGCAAGCCATTTGATTCGAGAGTTGATAGCGAATTAGAGGAGGTGGAGGAGCTTATTGTTCTGGTAATTACTTGCATGGTGAGGTAGACGTACGAGCCCAGAGCAATGGCCAGGGAGCCGAGCAGAAAGTGCGCGATGGATCGGCCGGCCATGTTCTACTATATATCCCGATTTCACCACGGTATAGGGAATATGCACGGATACAAATAGAATGACAGACAGATTCTTGCAAGCTCACGCTGATGGGCAAGATATGTATTGTATGCACGAAAAATCGGGAGCAAAGTACAATCCGAAACTGATTGTTTTCCCTTTTCCTTTATTCTCTCTCGCCTGACAGTTGTTCGTTGAGTGTGACTCGGGGCCTGATATGCTTTATCTCGGCAAAACACTTGTGATTGCTATTGTTTGGGGCTTACTTATGTCGTAATCGTACAATTATTAATAAACACTTTCGAGGCGTAAATAAAACTGCGACCGGCGACTGAAGAAATTTCCCTTTTTATAGCTGCAAAAATATCGTTATTGCTAGAATGGGTGAAAACATCGCGGGCAGAGGTATCGATACGCCATCGACCTATCGATGCAACATCGGGCTACTGCCATCTCTATCGCACAGCATAATTTTCTTCTTTTTCCATTGTTCGTGTGCTTGTGTTTTTGTTATTGGGGAAATTCGAAAGATACAAAATTGTAGAGTGAAAACGGAGCCGCAGAGCGAGCGAGAAAGCGTGCGAGGAGGCCAGCGAGCAGCCACGCCCAGCCAGGCCAACCCGCCCACTTCCGCAGGACTCTGATACACACACAAACACACGCATTCGCGGCAGGCACGCACACACGCACGCCTGCACCCACACCCACACAGCAGACAGCAGCAGCAGATCTCCGCGAGGAGAAAAAGCAGCCTGCAGGATGATGCTCTCATCGATAAACAACTCCTTCGAGCAGGACACGCACGATGCGGACGCCAACTGCGACGGGCCGGACCTGGACTTCGTGTACGCGGACGTGGACGGCTACCAGAACGAGATCGCGGAGCTGTACAGCTACACGGAGTTCAGCGAGTTCCAGATGAACGTGAAGGCCTTCGAGGACCAGATGGAGCTGTACGACCTGCCGCCAAACTGGCAGAAGCAGGACCCGGCCGCCCAGCGCGGCATTGTGATGAAGCTCGTGGACCAGCTGGAGGTCTCGGACCGCGCCTTCCGCATGCAGGCCGCCCGATGCATCCTCTATCTGGCCCAGGGCTGCTGGGCGGAGGTGCAGTCCGACGAGGAGCAGCACCAGATCACCCGGGACAATGTGCTCGTCCTGCACAAGCTGGGCGTCTTTGCCTCCTTCATTGACCTGCTCAACATGGAGATCGAGAGCGCCTGCTCGCCGGACATTGTGGCCGTTAAGATCACCAATGTGACCCTGGTGGACTCGACGGACATTCGGGTGATCCTGTCCGTGCTGTACATCATCACAGAGACAATCCGGGACGAGCGAGAACGAGGCAGTGAGGACTACAAGGAGCTAGCCGAGTCATTTGTGCAGGACATCAACTCGCCGCTGCCGGACGGCGAGCTGCTGGCCGTCAAGCTGCTGGGTATGATCACACGCTTCTGCAGCGGCGCTGCCCCGCAGTTTCCCATGAAGAAGGTCGTCCTGCTGCTGTGGAAAGTGTCGCTGCTCGGGCTGGGCGGCATGGATGTCCTCAAGAATCTCAAGAACGAGTACCGGCAGAAGGTGGGCCTGGAACCGATCACCGAGGACACGCTGGAGGTTACCAAGTGCATGCGGGCGAGCTCACCGCCGGCCACGGCCACCGATATACTGGAAAACCAGTATCCCAAGAGAAACTTCAAGTGAGTATGAGTTTGGGATGGGCTTTTCCAGGTTAGACTTACATTCGTTTCCCTTGCAGACGCTCGCTGATGAAGCAGCGCTTCCTGGACGAGCCGGAGCAGATCGACATGGAGATGAGCGGTAATGAGGGCCAGAACAATGCCAACAATGGCAGTGGAAACGGCGGAGGCGGTGGCAACGGGGAGGAGGAGCTCTCCCAGTATTATCGGCCCTACGATGATCCCTCCTCGTCCGCCTCCTCCACCACCTCGACGGCGAATCCCAACAACCAGCCCAGTTCAACGCAAGCGCCGGCCGCCGTGCCACCGATACAGATCACCGCTCGCCTGCCCTGGACGCCCAAGGTGCGGCAGAAGGACATTGACCAGTTCCTGGACATTTCGCGGAACAAGTTCATCGGTTACTCGCTCATCGGGGACCACGAGAGTCTGGCCGGACTGCCGCAGCCCATTCACGAGGGCTTCAAGACGCTGCAGCGGCACATGTACTTGAGCCTGGCCGATATGCAGATCAAGAAGGAGGAGGACATTGCCAGGAACCCGATTTCCACGCACGAGGACGAGATCAAATTGACGCCGGCCGAGGTGCTCTACCAGGCAATCCTGCCCAACCTACCGCAATACATGATCGCGCTGCTCAAGGTCCTGCTGGCGGCGTCGCCCACCTCGAAGTCCAAGACGGAGAGCATCAACATAATGGCCGATGTGCTGCCCAAGAAGATGCCACTGACGGCCACACAGTCTACGAAGCTGACAGTCGACATTGGCCGGCACAAGGAAATCATCGTGAAGGCTGTATCGGCCATCATTCTGCTCTACCTGAAGCACTTCAAGATCAACCACGTTTACCAGTTTGAGTTCATGTCCCAGCACCTAGTCTTTGCCAACTGCATCCCGCTCGTCCTGAAGTTCTTCAACCAAACAATTACCGAGTACGTAAACACCAAGAACTCCATTCCCCTGCTGGACTTCCCGTCCTGCGTCATTGGCGAGCAGCCGGATTTGAGCGGCGACAGCTTCGTTTACGGCGGAGAGATGTCCGACAAGCCGTACTCCTGGCGAAACGTCTTCTCCTGCATCAACCTGCTGCGCATCCTCAACAAGCTGATCAAGTGGAAGCACTCGCGCGTCATGATGCTGGTGGTGTTCAAGTCGGCCCCGATCCTGAAGAAGACGCTCAAGGTGCGCCACGCCATGATGCAGCTGTACGTGCTGAAGCTGCTCAAGATGCAGACCAAGTACTTGGGCCGCCAGTGGCGCAAGTCCAACATGAAGACCATGAGTGCAATATACTCGAAGGTGCGGCATCGCCTGAACGACGACTGGGCGTTTGGCAATGACCTGGAGTCGCGTCCGTGGGACTTCCAGGCGGAGGAGTGCACGCTGCGGGCCTGCGTGGACCGATTCAACCTGCGACGCTATCCGGAGGCTACACAGAAGTGCGGTAACAATGGCACTGCCGCCCAGAACGCGGAGAATGCCCAGCAGTCGAACATGATGGCGGGCAACAATGGAATTGGCAATAACGGGTCCGATGTGAATGGCTATGGGAACAATGGCGGCGGCGGAGGCGGAGGCGGTGGCAACAACGGCGGTCACAATCAGCAGCAGCAGCAGCTCAACGATTACGGCGTGGAGGGCGGCTTCCCCAGCGACGAGATCCTAACTCACTCGGACTTTGCCTTCTTTGGCCACTCGGGCTGGTGGGATCGCAAGGTCGAGCTGACGGACTACTTCAAGGCCAACTACGCGGTATGGCTGGAGGAGGAGGTCTACAACAGTCAGACCGACTGGGATGCCCTCTAATTCTATGGGTGAGTTTGTGGATGCCTTGAATTTCTGGTCAACTTACTAATTGAACCTTCTTACTCTTGCCAGCTCCTGCAACATGCGCATCTTATAAGCAAAAAGTTATTACCATAATTCTAAGCATAACAACAGAAAAAAACATTGATATAATCCATGTAGACCGCGACATAGGATGCGAAGAAAGAACTCACTGAAATTGGCAATAAATTGGCAAGCCACGATGGACTCTCATCCCCTTCACTACCTTATAACTAACTAACTAGCCTACAAGCCTGTATATTTAACTATTATATTTTATAATTTCTGTATTTATTATTTGTGTTGGCTTCTAGCGAGCGAAATAAACAAATTTAATAGTTCGAATACAAGTTGGGTTTCACCTTTCGGTTTCGGTTTCTGTTTATTTTTGCTTTTTTGTTTGTGTGTTTTGTTTCGCACAAGAAAAAAATATATATAGAGTTCAATTAGGTCATAGGTCTTAGCACTAGTTTTAAATTTGGTATTTACAAGGTGCGCAAACATATATATATAAATATATCCATTATATAGTACAATAACTCTTTCGCCCTAATTCCACATGTGACGTAATAGTAAACAATACAAGTGTCTAATAATAATAGTTAGCACAGCTAAATATATATGAATTCCTGAACCGGGTTACTTCATTTCACAATCTTGGCTACACAGAGAGACCATGTCACCACCCATAATAATTACCTTAATGCGAAAAATAAAGACTAACTAATTGAAAGTTGTACATAATATATGTATGCCCCGGGCGGGTCGATTTCTATTTGTACAGAAAAGGTTACGGATTATGCCTTTCATGGGTTTGATCAAATACCTTACAAAAACAAGTGTCTGTTCTTCTGATATTATTTCACACATGATAGCTGCACCTGTTTTCTATAAGGTTTTTGGTTCGAATCAAGAAGAAAAGTTTAAATTTATAGAAGAACGAAGCTCTTCCTTTCCCTAATGTTGCTACAAAGTTGCAAGTTGACTATTTTTGTCAATGAAAAACCGAGCCACCCTTTAAATTTTCTTACAAAGTAAACCCTACTGTACAAAGGAAACTAGTTCAAACTGTTTTTGAACCATTTAACATCCGTTTCTCAGAATTTTCTATATACAGGGGTGCCTTAAAAATAGCTAGTGAATTGAAATTCTTCGAAAATAAGAAATGTTGTAGCCTACTTTCAAGCTTCATTTTAGAAGAATTACAAAACATGGCTATTTCTGTGGAAAATCCCTGGAAATCTACAATATATCCTGTGCGGTACCTACTACTGCTCCATGGGACAGGCTGTGGGCAGCACAGTGTTGTTGTTGCTCGGCCCCACGTAGAGCATCCCGAAGCGCTTCTGCTGCGGCGGGCAGGCGACTGGAGCCGGCGCTGGGACCTCGCATCGCTCCTCAAAGTAGTGCACGATGCGCTGGAGCACGAACTTGAAGATCTTGTCCTTGGCTATCTCGCCGTTGAGGAATGTTATGTCCTTGCAGTCGCGGTACTCGCTGAAGTTCTTCTCGTAGTGCGGCCACACGCACAGCTCAAAGTAGCCGGTGACATCCGGCGGATCGTAGGTCCGCTTGCTGCGCCGCTCGAAGCACTTCTCGTAGGGCAGATGGAAGTGGTACTTGAGGTTGCACAGCGCCAGCAGCTCCGGCTGATTGAATATCATAAAGCCCTCGACCAGGAGGAAGTTGATCTTCTTGTCTCTCAGCTGGGCTGCTATCTGGGCGTTGATGCGCATGATGTGCGCCGCCTGCTGCTGCTGCTGATGGAGCTGCTGCTGCTGTTGCTGCTGCTGGGAATGATGGTGATGGTGGTGCCGTTGCTGCTGATGGTGCTGCTGTGGAGCATAGTGGTAGGCACCGCCATTACCTTGCTTGTAGTAGTTCGCATTGTAGTTGTACTGCTGCTGGAACTGGAGGGCATAGTGCTCGAAATTAGCATAGGTCACCAATGGCCCCGGCGGCTCCTGGGCCACGTGGCGACCCTTGATGATGTTCGCAATGTCGTTAAGCATCTTGGCCATGTCCAGCGAGGTGATCAGTTCAAAGTTGATTGCATTCAGCGATTCATTGCGCTGATGTCGCTTGTCCTCCACGGGCAGGAAGTAGTCATCCTGCGAGATCAGCCGCACATCGCCGATCGTGTACGGCGAGTTCCACAGCGGCGCTCCGCTCAGACCCTTGAAGTAGTCGTGCAGGCTGTGGGCCAGCGTCGTCTTGCCGCCACAGGTGACGCCCGAGATTCCAATTACCAGCCACTGCGGCATGTTGCTATCGACTGATTTTGCTGCTACTTCTGCTGCTGCTGCTGCTGCTCTTCCCTGTTTGTCAGCGGAATCGTAGGCACGCTCGCCCGTCGACTGATAACCTCTGCCTTTAATCGCGCTTCACCTTCAGGCTCCAGATGTGGTAGAAGGAGAACGCGGCGATGCCGCCGAGGAAGATCACCCCGAATACAGTGGGCACGATGAAGGCGTATTTTAGCGGTGGGAAGAAAAGCCGAATGGGATTACCTGTTTTGGACAAGAGAAGGATGCTGTGAGTTTCAGGTAGGATTCAAGTAGACAAGGATTACTTTGAAATATATATACTTAACTTAAGAAAAACTATGAATTTGAATATAACCAACAAAGATTTGTAAAACTAAAGATTTCTTATGTTTTTTCTTTAAAACTATTGGATATAAATTTCATATAAATATGTACTGATGTCAGAAACCGTCTTTTAATAACAAATTCTAAATAAAAGTTTGTTTCTCTCTGTGCACCGAATGCATTCTACTTGTAGGGTGTTTCTTAAAGATTATATTTTGCATTTAAAGCCTGTTATTTAAAAGGCAACAAATAAGACTTGTTTATACTTCAATTTGACAAAATATCTACTTGTTAAAGCTAACAGTAATTGTCAGTTATTGGGTAAAAGTTATTACTGAAAATGAGTAATGCCTCAACTTGTGGGTAAAATTTTTAGGTGCTGATACACCCAAGTAAGGGATATCGCGTTTATGTGTCATTTGGTTATCTGAACTCTAGGAATTATGTACTGATATTATTTTTCCTAATTTTCTTACACACCTTAGTCAACGTGTAAGCGTGCTAAATCATTTATTTGACTAAATATAACAGAGTAAGCACTAATAATAAAAAGTAATTCGTTACTGAAACGTTATATATAATTAACTAAACAAAATAAGTGGCTAATTACCAAACTAAAGTTGATTATTATTAACAAAACATTTGCACAAATGTGCGCTGAATTTCAGCAATTTTCGTTAGCGAGAAGCTGTACTTTGTGCATCACTGTTTGACCTTGAGAGAGAGAGCTCGAGACTCGGAGCCGCATTCCAGGTAAGCCTCGGCTTTGCCACCTGCCGGGATCTGGGGGATCGCTTTCCGCCTCCGCCTTCGACACACACACACCCACACACACTGGCACACACGAACATGCCGTGCCGTGACCAATTTGCGCTGCGGCGTCACATTAATTACTGCACAAAAGCCGCCCAGATTATCCAATAAAACTAATAACGGCCGACCAGGAGGAGACGAGGACCAGCAGCTCCCCAACTCACCTTCATCGATGAGCATAAACGGCAGCACCGCCACCCAGAAGAAGTAGTAGAAAAACACGGCGATTGCGGCTATCAAAATGATTTTTCCGAGTTGCGCATTCGAAGCCATAAATAGCTCTGATATTCTCAGAAATTTTGTGGTTTCTCGTTATAAAACGACACGCGACCGGCGGCGATTTATGCAGAAAACAGCTCATGGATTAAGCTCCCAATGCAGACTGCTCTCCTCTGTCCCCAATGAGTCGGTTCTCCAAAAATCTGTAATTCCCGGACGGCTCCCGTGGTTGGTGTAAACAAAACAAACAAGTGCGTGCTCCAAAAAATCTCGGAATCTTGGTGTTGTGAACAGTGTGACCGGCTGCGATGGCGATGGAAAGAACCTTTCAGCAAGGGGGAAAATACTAGAAATTTAACCCTGTGGTATCATTTATCGAAAGACAAATTCGATTTTGTTTTTAATGTGTTCTTCATCCTTAAACTTTTGTGTATAAACCTATTCAAAATATTGAATATAGTTTGTGTATAAACCTATTAAAAAAATTGAATATATTTCGGGTTTTATATAAATTAAACACATTTTTTTTATAGATTTGATTTGGTTTAACAAAAAATACCGCAACAAAGACCGCACATCAGCTGTTCGAATCAGAACCACCGAATGTAAACAGAAAATTCGATGAGTGAAAAATGGTGAAGAAGGCGCAAGTGAAGCGGCGGCCATGGGTGAAGAACCTGTACTCGAACCGGGAGTATCCGGACAACTACACGGACCCCAGCTTTCTCAAGGATCTGCGCACGAACCTGCACGTTCGGATATACACGTACCGCGAGGCGGTAGCCGGCATCACGGTGCTGAACAATCAGATCTCCTGCATCACCGGCTTCCTGATACTCTACCAGCTTCTGCTCAGCGATAGAGTCGCACCCACCACGATTCTGGTGCCCAGTTGCGGGGTGACGGGGCTCGGGTACCTCTTCTACCGCGGCAGAAGCCTGAGCTGGGCGCTGCTGGGTGAGGATTCGAAGACCCTGGTGACGGTGGTCCTATTCGGGTACCTTTTCTCGCCGATGCTGCACACCCTTACGCAGGCCATCAGCACGGACACCATCTACACGATGACCTTCTTTGTCCTGCTGGCCAACCTGATATTTAGCCATTATGGGCTGGATGTGGCCATGGTCTCGAAGGTAGGTCCCTCTAACTTAGAGATTTACAGAATTTGTTTGATTAATAATGTTTTTTTAGGCCATTTCCCTGAATGCTGCCATTTTTGGAGCCATTTGCCTGGCTTCCCGCCTGCCGACGTCGTATCACGCCTTCGTACTCCTCGTCGAGGCTGCCGTCTTCTTTGTCTTGTATCCCATCATTACGGAGGCCAAGTGGCGTGCTCAATGCATGGTGCCCATCTTCATCATCTGCTGCTTGGCTTTGTATGGGATATCGCACCCTGTGCTCTACCTCTACGCCTCTACCACGATCTTCATTAACTTTGTCTGCCCGCTGATATTCGTGTGGCAGCAGCGATACAAGTTCAACATCCACGGGCCCTGGGACGAGGCGATCGTGGAGGAGAACACCGACGAGAACCTGGATGCGAACTTATAGCAACAGCTACGCTTCTCAGAGCAGAAGCTGTCACTTGGTCAGCCAGGTGGCGGCGATGTCGGGGAGCACAGTCACTGATTACCATTTTTTTCGCACGATTTTATTGTTTTTTTCTATGTCAATATCTTTGAGATTTCATTCCACACAATATTGTTCCATTTTATGTAGAGTCTTTAGTTTGTAAGTAGGTTATTAATAAGTTATTTTTTTTAGGATATTGAAAAATAAAGCTTGGGCCATTACTACAAAAATGTTGTTGTATTAATAAAGAATGAACTTTGTTTTCTTTAGGCTAAAATTAGCTGTTAGCTACGAATTGAACAATTAAAAGCATAATCTGTCTGTAGACTTTAAGATCTACTGATCAATACTGACCTCAATTTAGATTGAATCAAGACTGTTATGACAATCTTAAATATAGAAAAACATTAACAATGTTACGAAAATAGAGAGCCTAAGGACAGAACAATAGCAGTTCCATATTTTGGTGGTTCTAAAAAGAGTTTCCGAATATTAAGGTTATATTAATTTATCTTTATATTGTTCATATTATTACCGGCTTAAATATTGCATGTTAAGTACACTTTCAATATGGATTGAGTAAGAAATACCTTGACTTAACAATTAAGTTTACAATTAACCTAATTACATTTTTATACACATTTATTTTAATACGGAAACTAACTTTTAGATCCTGAAGTCCGTATATCCTAGCAGTTCGTAATTGGATCATGAAATAAAAATGTTAATCGTTCATAAATAAGTCAAAAAACCATTAATCTTAATTTCAGTATTTATTAGATATCATGCAATGACATGAAAATGACTTCCTAGGATTCCCCAAGTTATGGGATTCCCCCTGAGCGTGTTCTGAGTTTTAAACAAGCTACACCGCAAGACGTGATGGGAACTCAAAGGCACACGCAACCGAATACTATATTTAATTCAAGAAATCCCCATCGTAAAAACGTTTTTTGATGCATCAAAGATTTTATTTTATTTTAATTTCGTCATCAGCTGTGATCCAAATTCAGTGCGTAAGTATCCAAGTCCTAGCATCCTTCGCACCAGCACTGCAGGCGGGCGCTGCAGTGTCCACTGACCCTGCCTCTTCCTTCCTCTCGGCAAACGCGTCGGCAGGTCTCATTGTCCCAGACGGCGCAGGGACCACGATATCTTCCGGAAAGGCAATCGGCCTCGGCCTCGTTGGCTCCCAAGACGACCAGCATCAGGACGGCGATCAGGGAAAACAAGTACTTGATCTGCATTATTGGTTGGTTACGTTAATGCTCAACGACTTCTGAGTTGACAATGAAATGAGAGACGCGACACATCTTATATATAGGGCTGAATCTGTAGATTTCGCTGCCAGCGTTGATGAATTTTAAGCCGATAATAATAGCATTTCTTTTGATAGCTAAAACAGACTTTTGAACTGATGTTCTCTTACAAATTCAATTTCGACAATACAATACAAAGAAATCAGCACGTGGGTCAAGATTTATTTATCATAACAACAATTTATTTGTATTTTTTATTCTGTAAATTTAAAATTAAACAAGAAAGGGTAAACGCTAAAGGTGGAATCACTTTTAAGACTTACAAAAACCTGCCTAGGAATATATTTTAAAAATTGTTTTTTCATATATTTTTTATCCTGTCGAACGTAAAAGTTCATATATACATGAAAAAATGTCGATCTAAATTCAAAAGACGATATCTCGTGGGCCTATAAAGGTTTTTTCCGAATAACAGCACCTTAAATGTAAAAAAAAAATATTCAAGTCCAAGGCATCAAATAGATTTAAAAAGTAATGTATTTCGACTTGGTTCTTGATTCTAAGAAGCTGTCACCTTGTGCTATTAATTTACGGTTTAATATTGTTGATTGATTAGAAATCATTGGGAAATACACTTGACAATTTCCAACTAATAAGTGTCCAAGCATTTTCAAAGCACGTAATTACTATTCGCGGTTAAATTAAATGTTGGATAATTTCAGAGAAAAACTAAATTAAAGTTCGTATTAATTGACAAATGCAAATTAAACAATTAAAGAGGCTCTGGCGTGCTTAGAAAGTCAAGTTTTCAACTTAATCTAGTAGAAATAAATGCAAGCAATTTAATTAATTGGAGCACAGAAAATCGTCTACATTATTTGCACGATGTTGAAGCTCTGGGAAATCCCTGGCATCTTAGAAGCTCTAGGAAATTGTTGAATATTCCAAAGATAATTATAATTTTTATAAAGTTCATATATATAATTAAAAATATCGTTTTTTTTTTTATCACAGTCAAAAGATTTGTTTTTGCGACTTTGTTTTGGGTATATTAAAGAAATAGATAAAAACAATACGCATTTCGGCATTAACTAGTTTGCAGTCGCAGTTGTTTTGATCTGACAAAATAATTAAAACTTTGTTGACAAATAAAGATAGTACACCATCGGCTGGGCATAGTCTATGAGCTCTGATTGTTTACCCAAAAAGTTTGAGTTGGTTTACTCTAACAGTGTACCACAACAGCTATCTCAGTGGGATTCCCCCTTTATGGTTAAAGATAACGAATTAGCTTATAAATATTTGCTAACATTTTAAAGCGTCGGATTTTCTGTAATGTGTGAATGGGTAGTTAAATAAATAATAAATTAAATAAACAGACCACGATTGATATTATACGTTTTCTTATTAATTCCTTAACAGTCTAATCTATACATTATTTGATGATAATTAAAGGCCAAAACAAGGTACTTATTATCTGTGAATATTTTATAATAGCTGAGAAAGGTCCACCAAATATTTTATTAATGTGAATGTGCTTTAATATATATTTATTTATTAGCGAACGTCGTGCTTTTGATTTTATAAGAATCGAATCCGTCTTGACCCCGTGTCTGATAAATCTTTCTTATTTAAATAATATTTCCATTAATATTTTTAAGCTATATTTCAAGTGATGTTCTTTCCCCGATCGTGCTCCGAGTGTTCTGGATTATGTTAAACGTGATGGGAATATAGTTTTATCTAACCCCTTTCTTCTAGGAAAAACAACGATACACCTCACCAGACTCCCAAATTTTCTCTAAGCAATTCCCTTAAAATTCTATTAAAATTCCATCAAATGTTTTTTTTATTTTTATTGAACAACAATTTCCGCTCAATTAAAATCACTTTTTCTTCCATTAATTTGTGTAATTGTAATCGCTTTACATTTTATGCTGTAGATACAATTATGATTTTACACATGTTTCACATGTAGCTTAGCATCCTTCGCACCAGCACTTCAGGCTGGGGCTGCAGTGTCCACTGACCCGGCCACCTCCTTCCTCCTTGCAAATACGTCGGCAGGTCTCATTGTCCCAGACGGCGCAGGGACCACGATACTTTCCGGAGAGGCAATCGGCCTCAGCCTGGTTGGCTCCCAGGACGACCAGCATCAGGACGGCCACGAAGGCGAACAGAAACTTGATATGCATCTTTTTATAAGTTTAAATATTCAGAGGAGAAAAGCTACCTTTCACAATAGATAGGTTGTGCCGCTTGATTGGGCGGCTTATATAGGGTTTGGATATATTTGATAATTATCATTATCGGTTAACGACGCGTCGTGGTGAATAACAGATCACAATTTTATATTATATAGACTACTTATTTTGTGTGGCATAACTTTGGGCGGATTACTTTACCAATGCAAACTCAAGACGCAAGTCAGTTACATTTTTAGTGTGCTAACTTATTAGGTTTTGATTGTAGAAAGTTTTATAAATGTATTTTCACCCTTTAGCAATATTTTTGATATTAAACTGGTGCTACAATTAAAGTGTCAAAACTCTTATTTCAATTTCCACATAGCGCACTAGCACTAGCATTTTCTACAATAGCAAGACCACTTATAGCAGTATCCTGTCTCTCTTCCTTCCTTCTCGCAAGCGCGTTCACAGGCCTCGACATGCCAGACGGGACAAGGACCCTTGAAGTTGCGAGAGCAGCAGTCAGCCTCGGCCTCCTTGGCGCCCAGCAAGGCGATCGCCAGGACGACCAGGAAAAAGTAGGGGACCTTGATTTGCATCGTTTCTGTCGAACACGGTTTAGAGCGCAGATCAAACAGTTAACTAACTTCAGAGTTATACAACCGTTGAGAGCTAATAAGAAATATGACTATCCGGTAAAAACTGTTTTGTTATAAACGCTTTTCTTAAACCCTAAATTGATTCGTCGTCGTTTGGTCACTTTTGATCGATTTTTCCTCGGTAGTTTTTGTTTCTTCTCCTTGTTGTTGCTGAGATACAGCATTGTGCAAAATTACAAGATCGTCAGTTGGATGTAAGTATCATTTTAGAAAACTTAGAACCATGTCTTTAAATTAACGTTTTGGTAATGTTGCATATAGGCTATGCAATTTGTCAGCTTTCATCAGCTTTCTAATTAGCTGTCAACGTCTGTAGATCCTCTGCCAATGAGGGGGAAACTGAATGCTAATTATCCCAAACTATCTTTAAGTTTAGCATACTTTTAGCCTCATTGCAGAAAACTTTCAATAAATTACTAATATAATAGTTTCGGGTTAGCTGTAACCGCTGTTTGAGTTACAAAATATTATTTTTGAATGCTCCCATGATCATATATTTATTATTAATTAAGTGCAATACAATACTTAGAATTCATGATCATGTTTTCATAAATTGAACTCGTTTCAACACTGCTCGCACCAACATTTTGAGCCGCCACTGCAGTGTCCACTAACATGCCCCTCCTCAATGCAGAGGCGTCGGCACTTCTCTCCACTCCAAGCCCAACAGGGTCCTTTGAATGTTCCAGAAAGGCAGTCCCTGGCTTCAGCCACGTTCGTGTCCAGGACAGCGATTGTCATGATGACGAGGAAAAGGCACAGGAACTTGATCTGGATCATTTTTTTGGGATATTCTCTGATTTAACTGGCGACTTCGTTGATTTAGAAACTCAGTTTGGTGTCGACTCAATGCGCAATGGACCTATTTATAGTTGATGCGGCCACTTCTTACGGATGCAATAGGTTTATTCTTATCTTTAGAGAGCGTAAACTAAACAGGGAAACTTACAGTTCCGAGAAAGCCGATAAGGTAGGCCATTATTTGATTTGGCAATATCTAGTCAAAAGCTTTATTTATTTATTTAACAGAATTAAGTATCGTATACAAAACTAAGCCTGTTGTACTTAACAAGTACTAGCTACTAAGGGCTTTGACTAGGAACTGGCTAGGGGTAGGGCTACCTTGTCTGCGAGTTAATTTTAATCAACTCCTTGCTTCCTTTTTTCAATTTTAATTCCCATTAAATATTTTATAAAAACTCATTGTGTTAAGATTATGAAGCGTCGCTTTGATATAGCTTTTATAGTCCCTAAATGAGATAAGGGATGCAAGAATGGTAAGAATGGTGCAGCTTAAGTTCCTGTGTCGCTTCCTTGCCATCATGACGATTGTGATACTGGACTCCAACATGGCGGAGGCGATTGACTACCTTTCTGGACTGTTTTCAGGACCCTGTTGGTTTTGGAGCGGCGAACAGTGCCGACGTCTTTGCAAGGACGAAGGAGCTCGCAGTGGACATTGCAGTTTCGGCTTGCAGTGTT
>VNJS01015337.1:0-16734 GCA_008042575.1 Drosophila watanabei
AGATCAGCAGGAGATGACCCACATACACACACTCTCTTAAAGTCTATCCAAAGTTTCATCATGCATCTGAGGATGATGGTGACGATCGCCTGCTAAGTCTAAGTCATACTATATCTACTATATCGTATACATACTATTTTTTATACCTATACAACAAGATGAAAAAAAAGTGAAGTGAAGAAATGAAATGAAATGAAACCCTGATCACGATATCTACGTACGTAAGTTTTAAAAGTTTTGCAAGTTATAAATCGTAATGGCATTAAACTGATGATCGATGATAATGATTGAATGAGATATGGAAACAAGGATGATAATGATATGGATGTTCCTAAACCGCAGAGATCATGTTGCTTTGTTACTAGTTTATATCGTTTTATTATACAAAATACTGAAAATACATATAAATCACTTTTTTTGCATAAAAAGAAAAGAGAAAACTGCTGGTTTTATTTATATTCTACAGATTAAAGTTAAGTTTTCGGCAGAAGTGCACCAAAAGCCCACTTAAGTCGGAAAATTTATTGTTTAATCAAGTGAAATGGCACAAAGGACAATGCCCCCCAACGCCACACATACAAAGGGATATCAAGTTCATATATCGCATGATATAGTATATAGTGTGTATCTATGAGAGTGCTTGGATTAAGCACACTCACAGTATGAGCGACAGACAAATGCCTTTTGGTATTTAGCCGCTTGATGGATGTGTCCGTGGTGGGTATTGTGCAATTGATTGATTGACGACATAATCTTATTGACACTTAACCTAATTAAACGTCGCTCATTACTTGCCGCCGGCACTGGTAGGTGTCCCAGTCGCTGCCACTGCCGCTGCTCGCCGTCTAGCACCTGTTACCGCTTATGGCTCTCGATTGGGGCTAAGGAGGCCCTCGTCTTACCCATTGATCTTTTCCCTGGACGGAGACGGAGGAGGAACAACGGACGACGAGTGCTTCCGCTTCGGCGAAGGCACTTTGCATGCAGGAGACCCACAAAAGGCCACAAAAGGCGCAACGTGTGGCACATACTAATGGTGGCCACTTACCAATTGCCGTACAATGGACTCTGAATTTCTTTCTGAAATGAAATCTTTAGTTTTGATCTGATGACGAATAATTTCTCAAAGGGTATACAATATTTACTTTATATTTATTAACTTTATTTCTTTTTTATTAATTTAAAACTATAAAAACTGCAAGAAATCAGTTTAAAACTTATTGTCAACCTTTATAACTTTAAAATTTAATTAATATTTAATGAAACCTTACCTATTTATCCTTTTCTTCTTTTAATTTACAGAATAGTTTCCATATTTTATTAAAAACTTATAAAAAAACATCACCACTGTGCGGTGGTCGACCTGTGCGGTGGATTGGCACGCGCCGCGGTTTCCGTGGGCTTCGTCTTTGGGCCTGGTCTTCAGCCGGAAGCCGTTAGTTGTTTGGGCCATGTGGGCTTTTATGGCCAAGTGTTGACAGTGGAGACAGAAATCAAAGGCTGAAGCCATCTCAGCCCATCCATTCATCCATCTCTCTCTCTGCGGTCAAAGTTGAGTGGGTCACTAAACTTGGCGGTGGCGTTGTTTGCGAATGGAACCGCAATTAGCGTTTATTATGGCCTGGCCACGAGTTGATTGACATTTCAGTGGGCTAGTCCTGGCCCCATGGAGTCCATGTGAGTTGGAGTGTCTCTCTCTGTCTGTCCGGCTGTATGTTTGTCTGTGTTTGTCCCGGCTAGCCGTTTCGTTATTAACCGCACCCACACGAAGCTCATGTGAATATTGATCCTGTTTCGTTCACCTGTCCTGTCCTGTCCTGGCCAGACCCACGACGATTATTAATAATGGTCACGCGCGCGGAAAACTTTGCATTGCGATTTCTCGTTCAGTCGAGTCAGTTGGCTGTGTCCCAGTGTCCTGGCAGGTTAGGCTCTCTGTCCGCCTCTGTCCTTTGGCAAATCCCTGGAAAATCAATACTAATGAGCCATTAAACGTGGCCTCAGCTGCAGTCGGCCGTAGTCTAATGAGCTGAGCTCCAGCGGCGGAAATTGAATGTTGAGTCAAACCAAGCGACTGCAGCAGGAAATCACATCAGCATCACCATCGCCATCGTTTTTATCATCTCCATTCGCCCTTCGTCGACGGAAAAGGTAAAGGCAAAGGCAACGCCCAAACGGAAGTCTTAGGCGTAATGCCTTGCGCCTGAGCGGTTTGCATAGCATGGGCTGCTCCAGTTCCAAGTCCACAGCCATCGTAGACGATATCAAAACCAAGCCAATTTCAGCCAAGTCAACCAAGATGGCCGGTCACAAGGAGTACCGTGAGTTAAGTAGCACACCTATAACTTTTTAAGACTTGCAAGTAACATTTTTTAACAGCTGCCTCGGAGGCATTCACCATACCCTTGGATAATGAGAACGAGAACCCGGAGGTGCCGCTTAATGAGACCCTGCGGCAGCCGCCGAAGAGGATCCAGCAGTTGATGCAGGAGGCGGCCAGCTGTGAGCCGCCCACCCTCGAGGAGCTGGAGGATAAGCAGCAGAAGGCCGAGCAGCGGCGCCAGGAGCTGATGCAGCAGAAGCTGGAGATCATCCAGAAGAATGCCCAGATGCTGATGCGTGGTCATGATCCCGAGGCTGCAGCTGAAACGGAAGATGGAGAGGCAACCAAGGAAAACCCCGAGGAGTAGCTTGTTCTTTTTCATTCACATTTTTATTGTTAGCTTTAAATTATATATATATGTATTACTATATATCGTAGTATATTTCCAAACAATTAGATTGTATGCAATTAAATCTGCTCTCACCATCAAAATGCTGTCCTGTTCTGCTCTGCTCTGTGATCCTGCATATACATAACATATATATAGGATATATATATATGTCAAACCCCTTTCGCTTTGGTAGTCAAAAACGTGATCTATTTGGTAATCGATTCGAGTGTGATCGGCGTTGGCCGAGATTAAATATGTATTTCTAAAGGCTATATGTAGGTATTTCGGGTTTTGTTTTTCCTCTGCTTGATCGGTTTTGTCGGATATATATATTGTTTGCCGTACTATATATATGCTTCATTAGGATGTGTGTGCGTGGTTGGTTGGTTGGTTGTAAATCATGTCTTTTGGGTTTGCTGGTTGTTGTTGTTGGTTGTTTTACTTTCTCGTATTAAACGTAAACGTCGTATTCATACATATATATATAGTAAGTTTACTTGTATATATCGTATCGTTAGGTATAAATATGCGTATTGTGTCACAGACACTACAAATGTCGCTTTGATTTCGGCTTGACTCGCGTCTAATTCAATTTGTTAATCCTTCAATTTAGTTAGTTACCTACACACACTCATTAAAAAGGTTCTTTCTCGCTTCTCCCTTCTTCTCTTCCGCATCGAATATATATATATATCGTAGTACCTGGATGTCTCGTTTGCTTACACTGTATGTATTTCTTTAAGTTACTCTCTCATATGCTTTAAATATGCTTGCGGTTCGTTATTACGTTTAGTTACGTTACGTTACTTTACTTTGAATTGGTGCACTTCGAAGAAGCATTTTGGTATTTAATATAACTATGAGTTGTGGTACGATTCGAGGGTCCTCGATATATATCTGAGGAGAGATGGTCCGCCAGTCGAGGCGACGGCTTGGCCACATTCAGCACAACCGTGTGTGTGTGGGTTATCTAAATATATCTAAATACCTAGTCTAGTGCCCGGTACCGTCAGCTTCCAAACATACTGCAAAGTATATGAAAAGACAATGTAATAGTAAGATGAGTAACGCGACTAGAATTTT
Source organism: Drosophila watanabei (assembly GCA_008042575.1). Taxonomy (NCBI): domain Eukaryota; kingdom Metazoa; phylum Arthropoda; class Insecta; order Diptera; family Drosophilidae; genus Drosophila; species Drosophila watanabei. The sequence continues at coordinate 3,798 of VNJS01015337.1, forward strand.
GAGAGTAAGCTTCAGGAAACCCAGAGAGAGTGAGCGCACCCTTGCCTTACTTCTGCCTCTCTTTCTTGTATGCTTGTGAGGGCGTAAGTCATCTTATTATTACATGGTCTTTGGTATATCTTTTCCTTGTCCTTGTCGACCATCTCGACTGGGCCATCTCTCCGATATCCGAGCCCCGATATCTATTGCTTGGGCTACTGCTGCTGCTGTTACTTCCATATTCACTGAATTCTTCATATTTTTTGTGTTTTTTAATTTTTTGTTACTAGTTCGCCTCGTCAGTTACAAAAGGTTTGTTCGTAGTTGTTGAACCATGGTGGGTTACGTTCTTAATACATACAAATTATCGTTAGTTTATACATACATATATTCAGATATATTTTAGCGGTATGTGTCTACAAACTTGTTTGTTCTTCGCACGGCTGATGCTGGCTCTGTTACATTTGTTACTTTGTTTACTTGGTTTCTCTACGCACATGTACAAAAAACTGATTCAAACTATCAAAAACGAGCAGTACAATCACAATATTCCCCCTACTTGTAATATATATATAATATAATATAATATATACCCCCAACCGACACAACGAAAATCGGAACGAGAACAGAACGATTCCATTGGTTGGCCAAGGTGCAACCTCCTCCCGAGATCCGCTGCGCTGCGATTCGTTGCCAACGGAACTTAATCCTCATCCTACTTTGAACTTGTATTAAAGCTTTTTTGGTTTCGCCCGACTCCTTCTGCCTCCAGCCTCCAGCCTCGCCGCCAACAACTTAAGCTAACTCATTTGCCATGTGTATAATGTATATATTTATATATATATATATATATGAATTCCAAATCGTAATCCATTATATTTGTATTAAATTCTTCTTGCATGGAGCATGTGCCTACCTAACAGTATGTAATCGCCTAACAAAATGGAATCTGTCTTCAGCTTCTTAGCTTCTCTTTGCTTCTCTGGGGAACATGGCCAGGTGCTGGGAGGGCTGCCCCTTTCGGGAATTAACTCTAAAGATACCTAAATGAGATCTTTGGCATACTTGGAAGCAGTTGGTCGAACTTCTTAGGTTGAACTTGGATTGGAATGAGAACTTAACCGAGGAAGGTGCGATCTTCCCCCGTGGAAGTAACCCCCTTAGATAACTATAAACTAATCTAGTTTCCTTCCAAACAAATCATTGCTGGGCAACCCTCCCGGAATTGGGGAATATATGCGTGTTCTATATATATAAACTATTTCTGTGTATAAAGTCGGGGGCTAGACATCAAAAAATCAGTACTGCTTGTCAATGGGTAATCACTAAGCGTAGTTTTGAACTCCTCCTTAAGCTCCAAACTGAAGCCCGCACAACACACTTATTGCAACTACTAGTAGCTAACCGGACTCTGGGCCTCATGTCGGGGGGAGTGGTGAACATATATATATTAAGGTCTGGGGATATATGTATATATCTATGGATATCTAGTTGTAGACGCCGCGCACCATGCCCTCACGGTTGCGGGTGTGCCACTTGCAGGTGAGGATCCGGATGTAGGTCCTGCGGAAGGAGGCGTTGCACAATGCATAGCACATGGGGTTGATCGTCGAGTTGATGTAGCACAGCGCGTAGAAGAAGTCCCACAGCTCCGTCGGTATGCAGTCGGAGCAGGTGGTCAGCGGCTTGATCAGCACCAGGATGTTGTACGGCGTCCACGTGATGATGAAACTGAGCAAGATGGCCGAGAGCGTCTTGGCCGCCTTCGATTCCTGCCGCTTCTCCTGCGATTTCTTCTTCTTCTTGGCCGCATTACGGGCATTCAAGAGGGCATGGGCCCCAGCCGCCCCGCCCACAACGCCGCCGCCCTTGCCCAGCTGCTTGGGTATAACCTTGGCGTTGAGCAGCCTGGCATCGTGCTGGGCATGCGACATCCTTCGTCCGAGTGGCAGGCTGAACTCGGAGTCGCGCGAGGCCAATGGTCGTCGCGTGGTGGCCGGTGGCCCTGTCGCGTTGGCGCTCAGATTTCCGCCAGCGGTCGTTGATGGCCCATCCTCGTGTATCATCTTGATGGAGGGTGCACAGTCGCTCAAGGATGTGGAGGCTGCTGCTCCCGCTCCCGCTCCCGCCGAGGCATTGGCCCCGTTGGCAGTGGCCGCATTGCTCGAGGCTCCATCGGAGGGCAGCCGGATGAGTATCGTGTATACGGAATCCTGGCTCACCGACCGCGAGTTGATCCGATTGATCACGGGCAGTGTGCGTGAGGAGTCGCGTGCCGTTGCGGCACTTCCGTTTCCGCCTGCTACGCCGCCACCGCCGCCGCTGCCATTTCCATTCGCCGCTGTGCCAATGCCATTGGCATTGTGGTTGTTGTTGTGATTGTTGTTGATGTTGCCATTGGAATTGGTGGCCATCGCACTGGGATTCGCAAGCGCCATTGCATTCGAATTCACATTCCCAGCGGCACTCGCACTCGCAACCGCACTCGCGTTCACATTCATTTCCTGCAGCTGCGAGATGGAGGCGAGCGGTGGGCGTGGCAGCGGCGTGGGCGAGACATCCGACAAGAGAATGCTGGGCGGTCGGACGCCGCTAACGCTGCCGCCCATCGAGTAGTTGTCCCGCATCACGTTCATCGAGGTGCATCTGCGTGGGAGAGGGGCGAGAAGGAAGCGAGAAACAGAAAAGGATGTGGTTGGTATCGCACTTTAACACGCACACAAATACACTCGCACAGAGTTACATAGTTACATATAGTACATATATATACAGAGTCAGAGATACAGAGAGATGCAAAGAGATGCTGAGGCAGGCACACGCAGATACATTAGAGTGGACCACTCTGACACTGACAGGCAACGTAACGAAAGCTGACAACAAAAACAACGGCCCGGGGCCGAACACAGGATGCAACTGCTCGTCTAACTGGCACACAAGGATGCACAGCGAAAAAGGGGTTCTAACAAAAGTATTTACTAATATTTTATATGCATTTCTAACTCTCTTAAGAGTGTGTTAAAAGTATCCTTCTTCTAAATGCACTTCTTTTTAAGTTTAAACTACTTTAAAAATTTCTTAGAAATATATGACTGATTTCTCCCAGTGCCTTAAGCTTATACACACACACTCACACCCCGTTAAATGCGGTTGCGGTGACACACATGCCAGCAAAGTGCGTTTTTGGAATGGAAACAAGTGGCCGGAAATCGCAACTCAAATCGATTACCCAGCCGAATGCCAGTGGCACACATAAATTGAAACAAGTCCAGCGGTCAAACAGTGTCACCCCATCCTAGCTATATACAGATATATATATCCTTCAAATGAATTTTATTTAGGCGAAAATAGCGCTATGTTTCTCATTAGCATACAAATTAGTATGCGGTTTTAGGATGCAGATTCTTTTGCAGCTCAATTTACGCTGATTCCTTTTAATTGTGTTTTAGCCTCAAACTGCATTTTTAGTTATTTATGCAAAAAGCCATTAATTTCAAAATACGTTTGTGTTGATTATTCCCCTGTGATAGTTGACAAAATGTGCAAATTATGTGGCTTACTCTGGTGGAATTTTAAGCCATATTTCTGCTCATAAATGTGCAACAGGAATATGAAAATTAAAAATTCAGAGACTCTATAGAAAGCCTCTTCTATTAGGCAATTATTTCTTAATAAATTCTGAGTATAATAAACAAAGCTCAATGGCTGAAAATGTTTCATAGGAAAGAGTGTTAACCTGAAAACAAACTAACTTTTAACTAACAAAAATGTTATTCAAACTACAATTTTCGCTGTAAATACAAGTTTGTAAACTGGAAGTGACCAATGAACTCTACAACTTTTTCTTTGCAATATTTATTTGTAAACTATGAGCATTTTTTACACTGTCTGTTTTTAATTATTCCCTGTAAATATAATCTATCATCTCCCTTAAAAACTCGTAATTTCATTTAGCAATAATGAAAGGGTTTTTTCCCTTTCAAACTGAGCACAAACCAATCATTAGCATTTTTGCCCTGTTGATTTTCACCTGTGACACAAATATGGCCTTTCAACTCTGAAACGCTTATTTAGTTGCAAAATTTAAATGCAACATTGTGAATATTTCAAACAACTGCAATTGGTCTCGACTGAAGCTCACCGACCGTAAACAAGACAATTTAAATGCAGAAAGGGCTCTGAGGGGCATTGAAAACAAAGCTGAAACTATCAGTTATCTAAATGCAATTTCATGAATTAATTACAGCCAAAGGAATGAGCAAACTGTGGAGTCCGGAGCAGCAGGCCAGGCCAGGCTCTTTGGACGTATGTAAGCCTCAATTAGTTTCCATCCAGGACACTCAGGACATCCGAACGGTGTGCGGGTGCTGGTGTGCCTGTGCTTGTGCTGCTGTGTTGCTGGTGGTGGTGCAGTGGTGCAAAGCCCTCCATCTACGTGGATTATTTGAGTGCTGGCTACAACGACTTTGATGGATTCGTGTGTGTGCGGATCGGGATGGGTGCTGGATGGATGGTTGTGGGATTAAGAGTGGGCGCAGTGGGAGTGATAAAGGACCTGCTGCAGTTTCAGGCAGATGGATGGATGGCCGGTGGCCAGTGAAGGATTTCGGACTTCTCTCACATTCCGTTTGCTGAGAAAAACCTAAGCTTGATGCGTGTGTGTGTGTGTTTGTGCTTTTCGGTGAAAAGTGAAAGTGGAAAAGTGCTCTCTGGGTGCAATCGATGCGAATAAAACACGGTAACAGGATACAGTGAGAGAGTGGGTGCGGTGTCGGCTTACTCGATATAGACGATTAAAGTTCAGAATTTTGATTGTTTTTACTACCTGGAGACGGAGCTTTGTAAAGGAGTTTCAATTGTTACTGGTGTTGCATACCCTAAATCAGACGGCTCCTCCTGTTCGTAGGCAAAGTCATCGGAGTCCTCGCGCCCGGAGTGCCACCACGCGATGCACCACTCCTTGATGCTGCCGAAGCAGGTGTATGACTTTTTGATTGTATTGGTGCTTTTGATCTGTAATCGAATTGAAATTTGAGATTTAGTAATCAGGAAATCGAGGAGCCTGCAAAACCTACGCTTGACTTGCGCGAATGCATCCCATGGTAGCCCGAATCGATGACCATATTGGTCATATAGACACTCTCCGCATCCGCCGAGCTCTCGGAGCGCGGCCGTCGCCAGGTGTCGTGGTCATTACCTCCGAAGGCCAGCAGGCCGCCGGCAGCATGATTTACCACCGTGTTCTCGTCACTAAAAACATGAGATATTAATAAAGATTTGTTAAGAAAAAGGTTTAAAAGCCCAAGGAAATCCCTGTATTATCACCTGCTATTGGAACGCTTGCTGGAGTCCTTCTTGCCCGCTTGGAGATTGGGCAGATCCTTCTGCCGCTTCTTCGTCTCCCGCCAGATGCGCCAGTACAGGAAGCACATGATGGTAACCGGAAAGTAGAAGGCCGCCAGTGCCGTGCCAAAGGTAATGTACTGATTCGTCTCAATGAACTGTATGTAGCACTCGTCCTTGGGCACTGTTCGCTTGCCCTCGATATACGGCCAGCTGTAGATCCAGGGCGGCCACAGGAGCAAGCTTATACCCCAGGCGGCGCCTATCATCACAGCCGCTCTATTGGTGGTCCTCTTAGCGCGATATGTCAGCGGTCGGGTCACACTGAAATACCGATCAAAGCTGATAATCAGCAGATTCAGCACCGAGGCATTCGAGGCCAAGTAGTCGAGGGCCAGCCATGTGTCGCAGACTATGGGTCCCAGAGGCCAATAGCCCAGAATCGTGGTCACCGCAAACAGCGGCATCGATATCGCCCCAATGGCAAAGTCCGCTATGGCCAGCGAGAACAGGAAGTAGTTGCTGATCGTCTGCAGTTGCTTGTCGATCTTGAAGGATATCATCACCATAACATTGCCCGCCACTGTCACCGTGCTCAGAATCGCCGCCACGAAGCCCATGACCACCATGGAGGCCAGTGAATACCGCGGTCCCTTCGTCTCAAAGCCCATGGTTCCATTCGTTCCGTTGCCATAGCCGCCTCCATATGGATCGTACATCCCGCTGGCTGCCGTCGTCGTTAGGTTCTCCAGCAGGGCCGTCAGCAGGGTTGTGCCCGTGGGCGATAGACCCGCCGGACTGCTTGTCGTCGTCGTCGTGCTCGTCGTCGTCGTGGTGGTGGTCGTTGTGCTCGTGGTTGCGGTTTTAAACAGCGGCTCTAGTATGCTGGGCGGCCCGTGGGCGGCCAACGCCAGACTCATCACCGGCTCCATGGCGGATACGTGATTTTATCTGCTCCGCAGCTGTAAGGATTACGTTTCTCTCTCTCTCTCTCTTTCTTCTTATATCTCTCTCTCTGAATCTCTTGGAATCTCTCCCACTCGCTTGCTGTATATGTCGCTGGTCGTTTAGTTTGCTTTCATCCGCTGCTTATCCTTTTGGCTGCACCCACGCAAGGCGTTGGCCATTTCTCCTCCGTCCCTGCAAGCAATAAAAAAAATGGGGTGTCAAATATGGGAGTTTAGGGGGGCGGGAGGACAAGGACCAGGGCAACCATGGAATGCTCTTGAGCAAATAAGGGTATACTTTGTGGATAGCTAAACGTGGCTAATTCGGAGTTCTGGCAAATATTAAGTGGCATTTTTTTAGCTCCTTTTTGAACGTGAATTATAATAGAAAAGTATATATTTATTGGTTACATTTCAGAAGATATTCTTTCTTCTTTATTTAAAAAAAAACTGATATCTAAAGAATTTTTTATTTATTAATTATTTTGTATATATTATTAAGCTACAATGAGAGCTTATTTATTTATTTTCATTATTAAAAATATTGAGTTCTTTTATAAATTTTAAATATTTCTTTGTTTTAATCCATTTTCTTAACTCATAAACTTCGATAATGTAATACTTCTTATCCGAGCTCTCAGTACTTTGATACTTTTGTAGCACTTTTCACACAATATAAATAAATAAAGACTTGAAAAACTTTACCATCACCCTCTTTTAGTCAGCCTTTAAAAGTCCCGTAACTAGTCGCCTTTATAGCCCCTCTCGAATATCAGTAATAAAAGTAAAATAGGTGCTTACGACGAGGCCAGGAGTGGCAATGTGGCGCCAATAGAAAATTATTAAATGTAGTTGATGGGCTAAAGTACACCGCAAAATGTTGGTAACAAAAGCAACCAAGTAAGAGTGCCTCTTCCGCGTGGTTAATAATTACCAAGATGGAGATACAAGCCGGATGCATCTCTAATTAAGATAAGTCATCTTGGGCGGTTAGTACCGAAATATATGCCACAATGCCTAAGGACCGTGTAATCTGCTTAAGGGCTCACAGCAATTGCATGTGGCTGTGGGAGAAAATGCAGAAATCCCCAAGCGGAATCGTTGCACAGGGCCACGCGATTCCATTCGAAAATGGAAATGGCCAGACCCAAGCCCGGCGGATGGCAGCCATAAAGGCAACGGCGAGATTTATGAGAAACTGTCCCCGTCACTGGCCTTTGATATATCTCTGCCTTCATCTAGCTCTGGGCGGGATTGGCGGCGACTTGGTATCGTGGGAGAAGGAAGCGAAATAATATATTTACAATGCCAGGGGCCTGACTTGCTTTGTCCTTTCTGCAAAATGACATTTTCTGTGTGATTTGTTTTAATGGAAATGCGAATGTAAATGTGAGTCTCAGCCTGAGTGTAAATGAAAATGAAAATGAAAACGGCTTGAATGCGTTTCCTTGGCAGGCCGCCCCATTTCCATATCCATCTGCCTTTCCATTTCCAGCCACACCCACAACATTTGTTGTTCGTTTATTACTGTTGCCAACAATGGCAGTGGCAAAAACGACACAAAAAAAGGAAGAGATACAAAAATAAAAAAGAGAAAAGAAAGAAATACCAACACAACGTGCAACAGTGTCGCAGTAGGAACTTGGCTCACAGCTCGCAGCTCGCAGCTCCTGGCTCCGACACTTTGGCACGGAAATGTTCCAGGCGGCTTCCTCTGACACTTTTCAAAACTATTGATGTTGTCATTGGCCATATGCCTATACATATCGCCTTCATTTGGCAGCCATTGTGCTCGCCAAGACTTTGATTTGGAAAGTTCTCTTCTCTGTTTAATGAAAAGCCACGTTACGCATACGCCATGGATGCCAGCCTGCCTGCCAGCCTGCCTGCCACCTGATTGATGTGCCATGATACTGGCCTGGTGAAATGAAGGCCCACAACGGACTGTACTGTCCGTGATTGATTCGCATTCAATAAGTGTAAAGTTATTGTGTGCCAGCTAGTCCATTGTCACTGGGATTTCATACAAATCGGGACATACAAAAGGGTCAGGACACCAGAAAACTAAATTTCCCATCTAAGCGGATTTCATTTTTGGTTTCAATTCAATTGTTGGGATTATTTTTAATTGCCCCTAAGGCGGCGGCAATGAAAACCAAGCAAAGAGAGATGAAAGTTCAATTTAATGATAGAGAAACATTGCGTATACGTAATATTTGGAATTGCTGAAATTCCTGGGGAATGTTATTAATTCATTGCCTATTTTTAATTGAAAGCCCAAATGGTTTATGAATTCTATAGAATTAATAAAATATCTGTCAATTCCCTAAAGTACATCCTTGTGGGATTCCACCGCTCGGCAAATCGAGCAAATTAATTAACCAATTGTCGGTAAATACATTTCATGGGAATTCCATATTTGCATACAAATGTTTTTAATTCTGATAGCTTTCGGTGGAAGTGTGCAATGATTGTGTAATTGACCTCATGTCGGGCTCAATCAGTGTATCATTTTCATGGAATTTGGCTCGCTCTTGTTCTCGGCCTATTTATGGAAAACCCAAACCAATCGATGCCCAATTAAATGCAGCGTTAACCAATAAATCAATCAAAATCCGTCTGTTTATCTCATTGAAAACACGCACACACGTATAAATCAATTGCAAAACAAGCTAACAAAAGGGGGTGCGGAGGGGCAAAGGGGCAATAGGATGGGCCAAACCAATGGGGCGCCATAAATTGAGCCGACGTATCGTATTGACAAGAACAAAAACAACAACAACAGGAGCAACGGCTCCGGTGAATGGAGAGAGCAGAAACATTTCCAATAAATGAAAAACAAATCGCAGGAGTCAGGCAGGAGTGCCTGTTAGCCTTGCCTTTGCCTATGTGAGTGAGTGGCGGTTATATCCTTGTAGTAAGATGTTTTTCCGAGACCATAAGTATAGTTGCATCGTTATTTCCCGGCTACGTGATTTGAACCTACCTTCGGATATTGTACCTTGCCCCTGTTCCTCTTCCTAACTAGTTATTGAGTGTAGTCCGGGGTTGAGGTAACCGGATAGCTGTCTGCCACATGTAACATTCAAATTTATCAGGCGACCGACGGACCAACGGACCTACCGCTCCTTGGCAAATAATCGAATTGAGCTTCTTGTTGCTGTGCCTCGCTTTTTGGCTGCCATAAAAAAAGGATTTATGGATTTATTATCAAATGCGTCGGGCGAAAAACACAAGTAACCATATATACATATCATCTGGTATGGTATGATGTTACACACACACAGCAGCACCCATAGGCTGAAAAGCGCCGCACACACACACACAACCTGCGAGCCGCGCGGATTTGTTTTGCCATTTATTAGGCTATTTTTATGACACGGCCACGAGCCGGAGCCAGTGGAACGCTGGAGTAAACACAGTAAGTAACCGCTAATCAAATCAGGGGCAGTGACTATATACCCATACATGTATATGCCTATATTATGTATATATTTATTTATTAAAAATGTTCGCCAGGTGCGCGAAAATTATTATGTTTGTTCGCTGTTAACAGGCCACTCTTTGGACATTTCATTAAATACACACGTTTTGTGATTGCGAATCTGGGCTTTTATCACACAGCACAGTTGCTGCTAAATAAATAATGAGGCCAGTTAATTAGCTGTACAATAGATAATTGTAAATTTCGTATTATCGCTGGCTTACTGGCAATCAGGTGATACAGTTCTTACACGCTCCTAGCAACCGGTGATTAAATACCAACTGAAATATTTATTGATTGTTGCCAAATGGCGCCAGAAAGTTGCTTTCATTAGCTAATTAGCTAATGTATACGAATATAATGGTAGCTAATGAGAAATTCATGTGAATTGCAATTGCTTGTGTAAGTGTTCAATAATGCATTCTTCTGCAAAATTCCCTAATGCCGATTCTGACAATTCTGATGAATTTTAATTCTGTTGATTGCCTTTCGACTTAAGTGACGGAAACAATTACTTGGAGAAGTTAATTACTAGTTAAGGGTTATATCTTAAGCAAAGTATTAAGGGTCGAGAGTATACAATTTTGCATCATCTTTCCTTAGTAAGTTATTTAAATATAGGATTGGATTCTATATGACGAAAGTCAAGTAATAACTGAGGAAGCTTATTTTTTGGTTACACGGAGACATCTATCGTTTTGAAATCATTTTAAAAGTAGCTTAAAAGTATGCAATGAAATAACAGACATACTGATAGGTTTTAAGTCCTTTAGATTAGCTTTTCCTAAGCTCTATCTTATTTCTTAGTTTCTTGTAGTATTTTTTACTATTACAAGCTACTATTTATCTTTATTTCAAGAAAATCTTGTCCCAATCAAGCTTAAAACACTTTTCTTCCTTTTTCAAGCCTTTCAATTAAGCCACTTTGATTTTCTGCTAGAAAGTACTTCCAAAAGAACTCAAAATTGCACATATTTTCGTCCTTAGTCACTTGTCACTGTCTCTGCTGAAAGCGGGTGTGTGTATTTTTGATCAGCTCATCAACAGTCGGCTTTATTTTGCACTGGATATATTCGGTTATTCGCATTTTTGGGCCCTCGTTCTGGGTCGCCTCCTTTTATGCGGGCTCTGTCAACGCTAACTCACACGCTTACACCCCTATTTGCACACACCCACGCACCGACACACACACACGCGCTCTTTGCAAAGGAGAAGAAAGGCCAACTAGCTGCATACTTTTGTGCGCCCTTCTGTATCTCCTTCGCCTTTCCGCTCCTTGCCGTTCCTTTCCGCTGGCTTATGTTAATTTTTGCGCGAGTTTAATTGCTTGCCACATGGCTGCTGATGCCAAGCGGATGCCGTTAGCTAGATGCCTGCTGCCTGCTTTTTGCTACTCTCGGCCCTTTCGAGCTGTCCGAGCCGAGAGCCGCCTTCGCTCTTACTTTTGCCTGGCTTGTTTGCGGAAATTGAATTGCTGGACGACGGGGCCCAGGGTTTCACCTTATGCTAAGGGCTGTCCGCTAAGCATATTGCCATGCGAAATGTTGCCCGCACAGGGAGAAAATCAAGGCACTTGTGGGTGGTTCTAAGGATATCTAAGGTTCTTGGGGAATTCTAGGAGCTATAATTCTCAACTAAGTAAAGTTTTTAAATTGTTTTCCTAACCGATCCTCATTATTTCACGGAACCAATATTAACTTGTATTGGAAATAATTTCGAAATCTATAATAAATTTTGGGTTCCTAGTAGAATTAATAATTATTTTGAAGAAAAATCTCTAAAATTACCAAAATAATAGTTAAATTTTCAATTTCAATGCTTGTGGCAACATAATGAAGCTTTTTATGGTTTAAAATTTAAGTTTTGAGTTCAATAATATAAAAAGAATCCGTAAAAATTACCCGGTTTATAAAAACTTTTCCAGAACTATTTTTACGATATTTCCCATAGTGCAAATATCACATACAAAACCAACTTTTAACCTTTTTAAAAAGTATGGTAAATATTTCAGGATTTTAAAGGACCTTTCTCAGCCAGTAACTAGTTTATGGTTACTGTTATTTTCTTTTTTGTGGGGTTTTTTGCCGTGCAGCCTCCGATGTGAGATTTTTGCGAGCTGGTGGGCGGTGGTCGGTGGTCCAGGGAGGGGGTGTTGGGGCAGGGGAGGTGGCCTGAGCCGCGCCCCACCGACCTACTCACTCGCACAAAGTTTAATCAAAACGAGAGCACTGGAAACGGAGAAAGCAGCGCTGCCAACGCACGCATACACACTTACTTGCGCTCTCTCTCGGTGTCGCTGCTGCCGCCGCTCTCCGTGCTCCGTTCTCCTTTCACCGCTCTCCTTTGGCGTTTGCCCTCTTGCTCTAACCTATTGCTTATTTGTGCACGCTCAGCATCGGCTTCAGTTGTAACGGTGACATCGCTGTTGTTATTGTTGCTGTTGTTGTTGGAGCTTTTGCTTTTGCCTTTGGCTTTGCTTTTGTTTTTGTTTTTGCTGATGCTGCTGCTGCTGGTGCTGCTGCTTCTGCTGCTTCTTCCTCTGCTGCTGGCGCTGCTGCTCTGCTGTTGCTGTTGGTGTTGCTGTTTCTGTTGATTTTGGCCATTTGCCGCTCCCAAAAGTATGCTTTGTAATTTTTTGTATTGTGCGCGCACATCTTTGGCTCTGCTTTCTAGTCCTCCGCTGCTGCTCCGCTTCGCTCCTCGCTCAGCTCCTGCTCCTGCTCCTGCTCCGGCTGCTGCTCCCCAGCTTCTTCGCCTGGCCTGCTCAATTCATTTCGCCTTTCGCCAATTTTATTATACACAATGCGAACTGCAACGCCGGCGTCGCTGCCGCTGCCCCGCTGCCACAGTCGGCGTCTACGCTGCGACGCTTTGCGTGCCCAAAGTTTCCACATTTAACATTGTAATCGGGTTTACTATTTTCGCCATATAGATAGATGAAACACGCTAGAACTTTGCACACTTTTATTTATTAATTATTCGCTATTATTTAATTATACTCTCTCATTAATTATTGCTTTTAAAATTCACTCTACGGCTAGGTAATAAAAAACAGTTAAGCGTTTGTGCACGCGTCTTAGCTGCTTGCCGTTTCGCTTCCCCCCTGCTTTTCTGGGGTTTGTTGTTTTTTTTTCGCGGCCAGAGGAAGCTGTAGCGCACGTTGCTAAATCTCATCCGGGACTGAAGC
>VNJS01015342.1:0-20184 GCA_008042575.1 Drosophila watanabei
AAAGTAATGGACACCAAAGATTTTAATTCAAATATCTTTACCCCTAAGCTAGAAGCTTTACAATTCGGAGTGAGTCCACTACATGCGTGGATCCGGTTTTTAGAATTTATCCTGAACATATCATATAGAATAGAAATACAAAAATAACATGTAAATGGTGATGAAAAAATTAAAATGGGTGCACGCAAAAAATATATTCAGGAAAAGATTTGGAATGAAATGGGTCTTTGAATAAGCATGCCAAAACAGAACGGCAGCGGCAACAGCAATAATGGCAATACAGCAAGAAGAGCTTTTACAAAAAGTAAAGAACTTTCATATATAACCTGCTTTGACGAACAAATTTTTAATAATTTTCACATTATATTAATAGCAATTTCCTGTAACCATTATATAAGCTCTGAAAAATTTCGGACTTTTTGTAAGAAAACGTTTAAAAACGTTTATGAGTACATACCCGTGGTACCCAATGTCAGCGACTATTCACAAAGTATTAGTCCATGGGTTTTAAATAAATAACTCAACTTTGGTTCCACTTGGTTTCTTGGTTGAAAATACATCAGAAGCACGTAATAAAATTTACAAAAAAGGCAGGCTTTCACACGCAAGAAAAAATAGTCGAATCAATACTATGACTGACCTTTTCCACAGGGCGATAGATTCATCGGATCCCTTACTTTCAAGCGTTTGTTTAAAAGAAAGAAAAAGAAAAAATATAAAAAAACCTCTTCCCAAATAAGTATTAAGTCTTCTGGAGTTGCCGTCTACTGAAAGCCAAAACATATTTGAAAAAACATTGAATACTGATTCCGATTCTGATGCTGATGAGGACCTAAACGATAAATGCTCTTTAGTATTAGAAGCAGAAGACGATGAAGTTTAAGGATAAAATCGAATATAACAAATTAATATATCATTGTGTCCTTCCAAAAAAAGATGTAAGTAATTGGTCTGAATTCAAAGTCACATTTGTACTAATACTAAGAAACTGTTTGTATGGGAGGCAAGGGAGGCTCAAAAATTTGTTTACATATTAATCTTCCTTAAAATACGAAATGTTCAAAGCTTGAAGTCTGTCACTAAATTTTTAGAGTTTATGCCAAAAAAATCTTTGGACCAGAGTGCATCGTTAGCATAAGTGTCCTGCCATGTTAGTTGTAAGGATCTAGAAATGTATATAAAGAATTAAATTTGGAAATGGAAATTGAGTAGGAACTTTACCTGGGGGAAATGGGCTGGTCGCCAGACAGCCTGGAATAGACTCCGGTCCGCCGGAGATGGGTGATGCCCCAAACAACCCGGAGGCATCACAGGATGGGTGGAAGCGTCGTGGCGGAAACATCGATGCCACCAATTTGTCCCAGTTCATGTCCAGCAAAAGTTGTTTGTTTATGTTATGTGAGTTCCTAGTGATGTGACTGCGGGCATTGGGTCGAATCCGCCCTGGGCATCCATGAGCTAGCCCGGCGTTGCCCAGAAGAAGCAGTTCCGTTACAAACTTTGTTGTCGTAGAAGACCACCAAGCCTCCCAAGTGGCGGAATAGGGAGCTAGAAGGCTTCAGAAAGATTTTTTGTTAGTTTTAGGTTCAGTTTTAACGTGTAGTTCTTCTTTTTCTGAATATTTATATGTCGTCTTTTTAACCAAATATTTAAGTAATTTATTTATTTATTCACAACGAATTTTATTCAATCTTATATTAATATAAATTATAAAATATATATCAAATAAAAATGGAATAAATACAAATGTATATATATATATATATATATATATATATATATATATATATATATATATATATACCATATTTATTTAAACATTTTTATTTATTTAATTATCCATATTTATTTATTTATTTGTCCATATTTATTTTTTGTATACATTTTTTTTTCCAGCAAAACTTCTCATTGAGAGCTCTTATGGGTTGGTCGAAATATAATTCAAAGAGGGAATTGGATGATTTTGCAAGTTTTTTGCACAAAAAAATCAGCTAACAAAGTATTAAAACACAAACCATAATTGGCATAACGAATATAAAAATAAAAATACGAATGTTAAGATAAATAAAAAAAATTTTTTTTACTTCATTTATTTATTTAATATTTACAAAGAGAGGGGATAGAATAGTTGGGGTTTTTTTTTTAAATTCATTTATTTATTTAATATTTACAAAGAGAGGGGATAGAATAGTTGGGGGTTACATAGAATGAGGACGGTTTGCCTGCGCTGTACGGCCGCGAAGCAATGCTTCGCGCGGGCCCTGTTCCCGACCTAAGATGCCACCTGGTTCCTGCGCCGCTCCTTTGCTCGAAGTCCCGCCATGGCCCTCGGAGCAAAGTCCGACACAGACTGCCAATTTGCTTCGGATAACAGCATCAGTGGAACCAGGTTTTCCACTGATAT
The DNA here is from genome assembly GCA_008042575.1 of Drosophila watanabei. Lineage (NCBI taxonomy): Eukaryota > Metazoa > Arthropoda > Insecta > Diptera > Drosophilidae > Drosophila > Drosophila watanabei. Next base: position 2,405 of record VNJS01015342.1, read on the forward strand.
AGTGGTCCTCAGCCTGGCCTCCAAGGATGTCCGCTCCCAAGCAAATCTCTTGCACTCGAAGACAGTGTGCTCCGCCGTCTCCACGCGTTGCCCGTGACAGCACGCACAGGTATCGATGTCTTCGTGGCCGAATCGTCGCAGGGAGCTACGATAGCAACCGTGGCCGCTAAGAATCTGGGTCAGGTGGAAGTTTACCTGACCGTGCTTCCTCTTCAGCTAGCTTTCCAGGTGTGGGATCAGGCGATGCGTCCATCTGCCTTTGGCCGCTGAATCCCACCGATCTTGCCACGCTGCTTCTTTCGCCGCGGTGGGTAGCTCCTGCTTCTCCCGGGTGGCGGTAAATGCTGGCTCTCTCTGCCGCTAGCAGGTCCAACGGCGGAGTGCCGGCCAGGACAAACGCGGCCTGATCAGACACCGTCTTGAAGGCGCTACAGATGCGTAGTGCTTCTAGACGATGGGCCGAGTTCAGACCACGACTGTAAGCCGGGGTCGCTATCGCATGCTCTCAGACTGGTGCCGCGTACAGCATGCTGGCTCTCGCAACGCTTGACAGAAGCATCCTGCTCGCCTGCTTCGGTCCCCTGTGGTTCAGCATTATCCTGCTGACTGCTCTCACCACTGTGGTAGCCTTATCGCTCGCGTACCTGAGGTGTTCGCGGAAGGACAGCCTAGTGTCGATCATCACGCCCAGATATTTGATAGCTCTGGACGATCTGATCGAGGCTCCGCACACGTGGATGGTCGCGAACTTCACCTTCTTCCAGCTGCTCACCAATACGGCTTCCGTCTTCTGCGGCGCTAGCTGAAGACCGACACTAGGCAGCCACGAGCTGATGCGGCTAATGCTCATATGGCACAGGTCTTCTGCTCCGGACATATCCTTGTCTACCGTAACTACAGCGATGTCGTCAGTGAACCCCACGAGTTCGTCCCGGAAGCGGGAGCCGCAGGACACCATCGTACATGGCGTTCCACAACAACGGAGCCAAGACCGACCTTTGCGGAACTCCGCAGGAAAGCTCGGCCGATCTGGCACCACCGTCCGAGTCGTACCTCAGGACTCTGTCTCTGAAGTAGCTTTTCAGCAGCTCCAGCAGGTATGGGGTACGCCGAAGCTAGTTAGAGCATCAAGGATACAGCCCCATCTCGCCGTATTGAAGGCGTTTGCGGATGTCCAGCGTAGCCTTCCTGAAATTGAAGTTCAGAAAGATCGCCGGCCGCCGCGATGGCCTTCTCCAGCCTTGTCCGGATCAGCTGCTCCAGCACCTTGCTCGCCCCATCAATCAGGCAGATTGGTCTGAAGGCGGTTGGGTCATCTGGCGGCTTCCCTGGCTTAGGCAGCAGGACCAGTCTCTGGATTTTCCACCTCTTGGGAAGGTACCTTCCCTGAGACACTTTTCAAAGATCGCCGCGAACAAGTCCGGGCGAAGCGAAACAGCAAATTTTAGAGCTCTGTTAGGAACGAGATCGGGGCCATGGGCTATGCCTCTTTGATCCTCGTCGCAGCTGCTAGGATCTCAGTCTCCAGAACTGGGTCGAACCCTTCGAGCGAGTGCGGTACTCTTTCAAGCGCGACGCTCGGGTTTTCCGTCTTTGGGAACAAGTCCTCGACTATCTTATCGATACTGTCCGCGTCAAGGGGGGCGCCCTGCTTTGCCCCATGGATCTTCTTAACGACCATCCTGTAAGCGTTGCCCCAGGGGTAGTGATCCACAGAGTCGCAAAGGTCCAAGAAGCAACTTGTCTTGCTATCCCGGATCGCCGGATCGCTATCAGCGACGGAGTGCGGCCTCTCGCATCTGTGGTTAGCCGATCCAGAGCGTCCCCAAATTCAGCCAGTGACCTTCTCGGTGCCAAGTAGACGCTATAAATCAACTAGCCTCCCAACATGGCCCGCACGAAGCCAGTCTCCGAGCCTACGTCCGTCAACCTCTTGGGTGCCATGCCGCAAGACCATAGGGCAGCTTTGCCAGAGCTGTCCGCAGCCCAGTGTGGACCTGAGCCTACCCTGTACGGCTCACTGATGGCCGTAACATCAGCACCGCATTCTCGGACCGCTTGTGACAGCAGATCATGAGCTGCCGCGCAGTGGTTCACATTCAGTTGAACCACTAACATGCCCTTTTGTTTTTGACCGCTCTAGTTAACCTTCCCAGGCGACTTCCTGCCTGGTGGTTTGTATCACTGCGGTTCGAACCGGCGCATCTAAAAAAGCGCGGACTTCTGTTGAAGGCGGCTTTTTTATGGCCCTCCTGGCCGCATGAGTGGGTAAATTCGTGTGTGTGTGTGTTTGTAGAGGGGCAGGTGTGAATGAAAACAACATGAGAACAGACTGCACGGTAGGGAAGGGATGAGCATGTGACCTCCAGTCCATCAGGAGGAGTATTTGTGTCAATGTGTGAGAGAGTCTTTTGAATTGGTTTGGTGAGTTTGAATGTGAACCGCGTAAGTTGGAGTGTTGTCAAACGTCGACTTTTGATGTTTTTTTGTTACGTGTGTGGCGGGCAAGGATTAGGGAGCCCATGGCCCTATGAAAGAGCCAGCCCAAGATTTCACGCAAGTCCTTCCAGGGACATAACAAATGAACAATTACTTATGTTTTTGTTTGTACGTACCTATTATTTTGATTCGCCGTAGTCTTACTATTTAATTTAAACATTTTTAATTTAAACATAAGAAAAGTTTAAAACTAGAAACGACAGGGAATAGCAATTTAGAATGATACAAAATGAAATCGCAAATATTAACAACAATTTTAAAAGTATATGTGCGATTTACATTCTTTGTTTTAAAACACACAGAATATGAATCGCACATGAGCCCAAGCAGTCAATTATAAGGTTGTCTATTTTAATATTCTTATAACAAAATTAAATGACTATTGGCGGGAAGCTGGACGGCAACGCTAGTTTCCCAGCCGACTATACTTACGATTGCTTAATGTATCATAGGCGTTCAGCAGAATACACTTGATCACTGAGAACTGATCCATCTCCAATCAGTGATCATGTTGTTCTGCTGAGGACTGCTGAGTTACAGATTAAAATGCCAATATTTTTTATATTAAACCCAGTGTATTAGTAATAAAAACGCTGTAACTACTATAATCTTAATTTTTTCGGTTAAAATATGTATATGAACATAAATAACAAAAAATATATGGAAACCATTAGAAGTTCTATCTTTTTATCGACGGTTTCAACACGGAATAACCAACAACAAAAAATAAACAAAGAAATTAATAAATTAGGTAATAAAATGAATTTTTCCTTGTGTTCGATGTTTTTGTTGATGTGTCATCGATGAAACAATGAAAAGCGGTATTTCTTCACCTCTAGTTGAAGACTCATACAGATAAATTTTTACCAATTACTTGATTAGGTTTGACCACTAGAGCTGGGAAAAAATCTATTCTCAGTGAATCGATTTTTTTCGATTTTTTTGAAAAGAAAATCGATTAAATCGATTAAATCGAAAACAAAACTTTTTTATATTTTTCTTGAATTAAATTCAGAATAAAACCAAAACATAAATTTATTTACATAATCGTTCATAAAACAATAAACCAAAAATATTTTCAGAATAAATTAAATACATTTTTCTGGCAATTACCAGATTTTTTATACATATTATTAAATTTTTATATTTTTTATTTTATGAAGCTTTATTTTATATAAAATTATTAACAACCTATATATTAAATAAAGTAACTTATTTTAAATAAAAATATTTAAAATATAAGTTCAAAAAATAAAAAAAAAAACATATTCATTATATAAAAACAAAAAAATTAAAATCAATTAATTTCTGGTTATTGCCAGAAAAAATAAATTAAATTGAATGAGATCAAGTGAGTGAGATCACAAAAAAACAAAAGAATCCTAAAAAATCTAAAACTTGATTTTTATAAATAATCATTAAAACTTACAAATTTTAATTCATTTATGTTCACGGTCCTCTTCTTCTTCATAGGAGTGGATTTTATCTTGAAAATGGACTCGTCGATTAATCGGTTCTTTCTAAACCAAATCGATGCATCGACCAAAATAGGAGGAATCGATTTAATCGATGTTGACATCGATTTTTTCCCAGCTCTATTGACCACTCCCAAATTTTAAATACTTGTTTTAAGATTATCTCATTAAATGTATTAATATGCTGTTTTCGATATAAGTAACATATGATAACTTAAGGACTTCCACCTACATAAATTCAGGAATACTTCAATGATGAAGACAAAAGAAATGCAGAAAGCTGCTAATTGTTAGAGGTGCAGGAAACTTCGATCAAAACATGGATATAATAGTAAGGCGATGGTTTTTCAAAGCAACTCTTCGTTTTCTCGTAACCATTCACTACGAAAAATCTCGGTGTTTTTTCGGTATAATTTTCCCCAAAATGTCTCGAATTGCTACTTATTAATATAAAACGCCATAATTTTTTTTTTCTATTGTTTCTCTGTTCCGATCAACTGGTAACGGATGGAGGAAGGTGGACGCTCTGTGGAATCGGAGTTTTGGAAGTGGCGCATAGTCATCTTGCTCGCACTTGTGTGAAACCACATAGCGCTGTCAAATCTTTAATGAAATTACTAATTAATGCTAAAGTGTCATAATACTATTATTTCATGCCCAATAATTTGTATTTCCTTTGATTATAATGAGAATATACCGTACCACTCACAGCACGCGATTTTCTTAATCAGGCCTGCTCCGGTTCTCGAAATCGAGAACCTTTTCGATTTCGATTTTGAAAACGGGAATTGTTGCTCCGGTTCTCGAAATCGTAAGCTGCTTTCGATTTGCAAAACGGGCACCTCTATCTGGCCGAAATGAAAAGTAAATGTCTTTTTACTCATCAAATCAGATTTTATTTGCTAAGGGAAAAAATATTAAACTCAGTAGTCTATTGATGTTTATTCCACATCACCACAAGATCATTCTGGCACGTAGTTATTTTATAAAAAATTTATTTCTGACCCCACCTCAGATTTGACGACACAAATTTTCCCGTCGGCAACAAGACATTTGGATTTGGTTGCTAAGTTTGCCAGACAGTTGGCGGAACAAGTCGTTAAGAAACACTCAGCTATAAATACTTACTAAATGCAAACCTTAGCAAAAATATTGTACAATGAAGGTTCAATAATGTTTTATTTAATAAATCTAGCTAATTTTATAAAGTAAATGATAAAAGAGCTGATCAAATTTAATTGAGACCACTGGAAATGAAACTGCATGCAAGCTGGCAGCCGCTTCATGTAAATAAATAAATTAAATAAGCAATTGCCGACTTTATTTGGCTCCTAAATCAAATAATTTAACAGCTTAAACACTTTTTAGCATTCTGCCAACAATTTAAGCCAACAACGCCAGCTCTTAAAGCAACAAAAAATATTAATCATTCTGATAACAAAACGATACCAAAAATTTCTCGAGAACCGTAGCAGCTAAAATGGAAATCGAAAGATTTTGGCCAAATCGAAATCGAAAACAATTTTCGAGAACCGGAGCAGGCCTGAATATTTTCCAAAATTTTTTTTATATGTATACACGGTTTATTTTTGCTACTGCGTGTATCAAGAATATGAAGCAATTCAGGTGAGAACGGTTCATTGAGCTTTGAATAAAATGGTATACATATCATCGATTTTATTGAAAAATTAAAAACATTCGACCTGCCAAGCTTGAGACGAAAATATTATTTTTTACAGGTTCAAGAAGTGTTAAATTAAAGAATGAAGTCTGAGGAGAAATTTATTGAGGAAAAGATTGGAAAACGTTTGGACCGTTGCATTTCAGATACATTAATTAAAGGATGTAAGTAAATTAAATTATATAAGCAGCAAATGCAGAAGTATACCCTTGCTCACATACACTATAATAAGTGCAAAATAATAAAAATAATAACTGCCGGAGAGATTTCGCGCAGCAGTCACCATTCTGTTATTGATCCGTCGTTTCATTGCAGGCTAATGCCGGGGTGATTGCATCACTTCAAATGTTACCAACAAACTTAATTTTTTTCACATTTAGACTAAAATTGCTCAGATGCTTTACGTATATGAAAATTGCTGATGATGAAATAATGTAACTTGCTCACATATCTCTGGATACACCTGAAAGAAAACACATTTCTGGATTTGCCGTTGAAAATACTATATATACCAAGATAATATTTTCTTTAACTTGTGAATTGGGAAGATATCTTTCAGATTCATATTAGATTTTATTTTTGGGCATATAGGTATTTAGGATACATACCTTCGTATTATGGCTTCAGTTGCTAGTTGGATAGCAATTTTTATGGAAAACATCCTTCAGACGTCTTGGCATAGAATCTACCAGTTTTTGGTTATCCTATTTTGCCCATTCCTGCATAATAACTTTCCTAAGCATTGTTTTTGATGTAATCTTGTGTTTTCTAATTCTGCTCTCAAGTAGGTCCCACAAGTGCTCTATTGGATTGATATTTGGAGATTGAGAACGCGTTTTGAGCTGTTTCTTGACATTATATAAGAGCCAGAGCTTTTCATTTTTGGCTGCGTGCTCGGGATTATTATCATGCTGAAAATAAAATTTTTCTATGCCCAACCGTTGCGTATATTGGAGTAAATTCTCGCGTAATATAGCCATATATGTACATAGTCCATATGGTCCACTGCCTCCATGTTTAAAAGTCGGTTACAAATTGTCTTTATCCCGAGCAGTACGTCGTGTTTTCCATATCAGTTTTTTACCTTTTATTCCAAAAATACAGACTTTCTCATATCGGAAAATAGGACGTTGTTCCAAAACTCTGGGGGCATCGAAAAGTGGTCAATAGCAAAATCGTTTGATTTCTTTTTTTTCGATTTACTTCCGGTATAAAGAGATTATTACGGGTTACATGGCTATGGACTGCTATATTATATAGCTGCCATAGGAACGGTCGGGAAATTTTTAGAAAAAAAATTATAAATATGTCAGTTTTTAACATAATTTCTTTTACTTTGAAATACAAGTATTTTATATTTTTCCAGAATTTTGTTGTAAATTTCATAAGAATCGGACGACTATATCATATAGCTGCCATACGAACGACCGGTAAATGTGGAGAAAAATCACATTTTACTTTACATGTAAAAATGTTAAAAAAAATGTAAAACTAAAAATGAAATTAAATTGAAAGTAATTCATTTTAAAAATAGAAAGGATCATATTATAATTAATGCAATCAAAATCTGCAAGGGTATACAAACTTCGGCGTGCCGAAGTTAGCTTCCTTTCTTGTTTTAGAATTAATTTTCGGCAAGCTGAGGGTTTTCGCAGTTCTGAGGTGGGAACAGTTTTGCGTTCCTGCCGTCATTTGTATACCCTTGCAGGGTATTATAATTTCAGTCAGAAGTTTGCAACGCAGTGAAGGAGTCATCTCCGACCCTATAAAGTATATATATTCTTGATCAGCATCAACAGCCGAGTCGATCTAGCCATGTCCGTCTGTCCGTCCGTTTTTACGCAAACTAGTCCCTCAGTTTTTAAGCTATCTGAATGAAACTTTGTAGATAGTCTTCTATATACTCTCACTCGTACATAAGTCGGAACGAGCCGGAACGGTCATTTATATCATATAGCTGCCATACAAACGATCCGTGAATTTTTAGAAAAAAAATTTTAATTTCACTGTTTTTGAACATATTCTGACCAACTCTCGGTTATGAGCTTTATATATTATTTTAGATTTTAAGATTAAATTTCATAAAAATCGGATGACTATATCATATAGCTGCCATAGGAACGATCGGGAAATTTGTAGAAAAAATAATTATAACTTTGTCAGTTTTCAACATAATTTCTTCAACTTTTAGATACTAGTATTTTTTATTTTTTTAGAATTTTGTTGTAAATTTCATAAAAATCGGACGACTATATCAAATAGCTGCCATTCAAGCGATCGGTAAAAAATGTAAAACTGTAAAAAATGTAAAACTGTAAAAAATGTAAAATTGTATGAATATGAAAGTAATTTATATTATATTATTTTGGGATAGATTAAAATTTATACAATTGGTATACCAACTTCGGCGTGCCGAAGTTAGCTTCCTTTCTTGTTTTTTTGTTTCAGTGCGATTTTTCCTTTTAAATTATAGTTTTGGTCGAAATATATTATATTTATGCAATTTGAATGGGTAAATTACGCAAAAAATATGAAATTTTTGGATTTCAAAGCTTCGCAGACGATTAATACAAGGAAAGGATTCTTGATTCGATCTTGGCCAGATTTCTGAGTAACCTGGCATCAAAAGTTGGCTAATACCGATCATAAATGGCAAAATTAATTAAACTATACCATTTTGGTTGATAAAAAACAATTTTTTCATTTTTCATAATTTAATTTTTTTTTTTTTTTAAGTGACAAGATCCCTATGATTTATTGAAGAATGATATTTCTAGAAGATGTTAAGCATTTTACTGGTTTAAAAAATCAGCTGTTTTACTTTTTATCGATGCAAATGCACCGAGCATAGTCATCTTTCTTATTAGCTTTCAACGGCTGTAAATCCTTAATTTTTGTTATGTCTGTGTTAGTGTGATATTGTTTTGTTACCTTTAGGGCAAGCTAATGTTTCAGAATGTCAGAAAAGTACTAGGGGTCGCCGGACAAGTAGTTTGAACAACGATCCCGTGGCCATGTTTTCAACCGTTAGCATTAAGTAAGCATTTTATATTGAAAGAAACATATTGGTCGCGTTGCTTGGCAGTAGCTTGCAGGTGCATGTTTTCTAACTCTGTGTTGGATCTCCACCATTCATTTTGCATGCCATTAGGATTAAATAAGTAATCTTTAAGTTCTTTGTAAAATAATAGTTAAAGTTTAGTTTTTTATGAAAATCTTAAATCTTAAAGTTGATGATGTTATGATGAAAACTGACAAAGTTATAATATTTTTCCTAAAAAATTTCCGACCGTTCCTATATGATATAGTAGTCTGATTTTCATAAAACTAAATCAGAAAATTTGAAACAATATATAAAGCTTATAACCGAGAGATTAATTAAGATATGTTTAAAAACAGCGAAGTTATAATTTTTTTCTAAAAATATACGGATCATTTGGATGGCAGCTATATGATATAGCCGTCCGATCTGTCCCGTTCCCACATAGTGAGATTACATAGAAGACTATCTGCAAAGTATGGACAGACGGACATAGCTAGATCGGCTCGGCTGTTACTGCTGATCTAGAATATATATACTTTATAGGGTCGGAGATGACTATTGTTATCGCGCAGATACGATCGAGAAGAGTACGATGACTAATAAAAAAGCACAAGTACGACATTAACGCATGACTTTTTAAAATTTGTTTAATAAAAAAATTGCCTGCCAGGGGTTTCGCTGAAATCAGCATTTGGACAGCTCGCCGCGAAAGTTACTTCTGTTTTTGTCACGTGTCAACCTTTAATTAATTCATTAATTTAATTAATTAAATATCTTGAATTAGAGCAAATGCTAAAAATCCACACTAGCGTCAGCTATTGTTCTAAGCATGAGCTTTAAGGTAGACACAAATGCACGAGAAGTGTCGAGTCATTAAAATTTCTGCTTTCATAATTGTGCTCAAAAACAAATAACAGTGGGCCAATAATCTATCTCCGACTTATATTTTTGTTGTTTTTTTTTTAGATAAATAATGCTAAGGCTAAGTGATTATCGTTTTAAAATTATAACCGTATCGTGAAGTACAAGTTTTATATCTCCAAATATCTCAATCTCCTAAACACTATAAATTCAAAGATTACTTTTAAATCTTTCAGGTGGAGGGCTTCTTATTGGATCTGCGGTGTCTCTATTATTTTTTAAGCGACGAGCGTGGCCTGCATGGCTTGGCGCTGGGTTTGGAGTCGGTGTTGCGTACAGGACTTGTGAGAAGGATATCAATGTTTTGAAGTAATCAACAAAAAATAAATAAATAAAAAAACAAAATAACTGTTGCAATGTAAAATATATTTATTTATTTATTTAATAATAATAGAAAAAGACTTCTATAGTAATCCACATCCTTACCTGTGACCGAAGAAGGGTGTATTTTTTAAAGATGTGCTCCGCCTCACATCAGGTGGGCAGAGGTAAGGATAGGTGTCTTAAGACAATATTAGAATTTAAATCTAAGGACATTTCAACATGTGACAAAAAATAAAAGTCATTAACATTTGTTTAGCAAAAATCTCAGCTTTGAGAAAAATTTTTTTTTCGAAATTTGAAAGCTGGAATAGTTTGTCCATCGTTTGCCCACCCACGTCGAGGTTCGAAAATATAAATTTTCGAAAGTTTTCGAAAATCAAAAATTCTGTTTTACGAGGTGGGCAAACGTTTTTTGTTAAAAATATTTATTTTTAAGTGGTGGACAAACTACTTTATTTAGTATTAAGAGGTGGGCAAACGTTTTTTGTTAAAAATATTTATTTTGAAAGGGTGGGCAAACGATTTTGTTAATTTTGAAGTGGTGGGCAAACGTTTTTTGTTAAAAATATTTTGTTTTATGAGATGGGCAGTAATTTGGTTTTTTGGGAAACCGGAGAAAATATTTAAAGCTCCATATTTTTTTAAGATTTTTTTTTTTCAAAATTCTAAAGGGTTTCAAAAAAAAAATTTTTTTTTTAAAGTCAACTTGTTGATTTTCAAAAACTTTCGAAGTTTTATACTTTCGAAACTAGACATGGGCAAAAAAAGTAAAGGGTGGGCAAACATGGCCAAACGATGGACAAATGATTCCAGCTTACAAGTTTAAAAAAAAAAAAAAATTCCTGAACCAGCTTCTTTAAGCTTAAACAAACAAACCAAAAAACCATAATTTTCGTTTAAAATTATCACATAGTCTTTTAATCATAAGCTAAGTTGTAAGTTAAATATTAGTTTTAATAGTTTCTTATGGTTTCATTTTTAAATTTATAGTTTTATAATAGGAAATAGTTTTAGTTTTAAGGGTCAAGAATTTTGCAGCAGGCAACGACTTTGTAAGGAAATCAGCAACCTTGTGTCCTGTGGCAATATATTCTAAAATAATTAATTTATTTTCAATTTGTTCTTTTGAGAAAAGGAACTTGGTATCAATGAGTTTCTATCGTTTGTGGTATGTAGGATTATTAGCTAAACTAATGCAAACTTAATTATCTTTTAGTAATTTAAATGGTTTAATTCAAATTTTATATTAGAAACGAACGATTTTAGATATAAAGCTTCCCCTACTGCTTCAAATAAAGTCATGTATGCCGCTTCTGTCAAAGAAGCAGCTTCTAAATTTTGCTTCCTTGTTTTTCAGCAAATCACATTAGAGTCAAACATTTTAAATATAAAACCTGTTGTATTTTTTCTATCGGGCTCACTTCCTGCCCAGTCAGAATTAACATAGCCAATAATTGTGCCATTAAACTTTTCATTTTTGTTAAATAGTAATTTTAGATTTTAGTGTACCCTTTAAATATCTTAAAACTCTTCAAAGAGTTTGCTATAATTCTGAGTTGTTTTTATACCCTTGCAGGGTATTATAATTTCAGTCAGAAGTTTGCAACGCAGTGAAGGAGTCATATCCGACCCTATAAAATATATATATTCTTGATCAGCGTCAACAGCCGAGTCGATCTAGCCATGTCCGTCTGCCCGTTTCTACGCAAACTAGTTCCTCAGTTTTGAATCTGAAAGAAACTTTGTAGATAGACTTGTATCTATGTCACTCTTATATATGTCGGCACGAGCTGGATCGGTCAACTATATCATATAGCTGCCATACAAACGATTCGTAAATTTGTTGAAAAAAAATATAACTTCACTGTTTTTTAAAATATCTCGATCAACTCTTGGTTATGAGCTTTATATATTGTTTCAGATTTTTGGAATTAATTTTATAAAAATCGGACTTTTCACATAGCTGCCATATCAGAAAAGTTTTAGAAAATAAATTATAGCTTTGTCGGTTTTCAACATAATTTCTTCTACCTTTAGGTACTAGTATATCACTTTTTTTTAGAATTTTGATGTAAAATTTCATAAGAATCGGACGACTATATCATATAGCTGCCGTACAAACGAACGGTAAATGTGGAGAAAAAATATTTTACTTTAAATGTAAAAATGTAACAAAAATGAAAAAATTGTGTGAATATGAAAGTAGTTCATATTATATTTTATTGGGATAGATTATAATTCATACAGTTGGAATCTGCAAGGGTATACCAACTTCGTTTTAAAATGGCTCGAACCAACATCGCTCCGCTTGTTGCACTCATTAAATTGACTTATACAATTAACAAATGTTTAGGTCAGCGGCTCACTAAGCTACCAGAGCTTCTTTGCTCTCGCAAATTGTTTTGCAAATTGGACATGTTAAAGTAGATTTGGTATTTGTTTATGTTAATGATCTCATTCACTATTTTCCCATCGACCAAGGTCAAGTGAAACTCGAAGCTATATTCAACCTGTTTTCCTTCCTTGATCTCCAGAATGATGGGTCTGATGGCATCTATTTCTCTCTGAATATTTTTGACTGTTGACTTGATGAGTTTCGGTGATTCTCTTGCGAATTGAAACATTATTGGATGACAATAATGAACTAATGAAGGCCTATTGTTTCTGCAATGCAAACAATCCTCTGATTTAAGTCGCAAAGGAACAACTGATCCCATGAAAAAATTTCCATCTGATATTGTTTCATCATCTGTCCTTATTGTTTCTTTATACATGCTCTGTCCAGATGATCCATGGCAGCCCCATTTACTGACCAATTCCACTTTCTCTGGTAAATTGTCCAATATTCACGGTCAAAGCGAGGCAAAGCCTGGATATTGGTGGTAGTTGACCACTTTTCGAAGTTTACATTTTTGAAATCAATGAAGGAAGCCACTGTTGCGAACGTCGTCGAGTTCCTGGTACACGAGGTTTTCTTTAAGTTCGGCGTACCAGAGGTAATACACTCCGACAATGGCAAACAGTTCACCTCGAAGGCGATTCAGGCGTACGGGGTCCAGCACATGCGGACTGCGGCGTATTCCTCGCAAAGCAACGCGGCTGCGGGGACCATCGAGACTGGACCATCGAGACTGGAACGCGTTTCTGCCGGAGATCGAAGTCTCGATTCGAAACTCAATCCACGAGGCGACGGGCGTGACTCCGGCTTCCGGTCGACGGGGCCGTGCTTCACGCGGGGATTTCGGGCCCGAGCGGCGGTGCATGGACGACGTGGCCGCACCCGGCTCGGATGCCCCCGCGGCTGGTTGGGAAAACGCTGCCGGTCGACGGGGCGTCCCATAGGCCATCCCCCTCGCGGGCAGCGGTCTCGACCAGGAGCTGGCGCCCGGACGACAGGGTCGTTCCCGCTATTCCAACCCTGCCTATGCCACCAAAATCCCAGCCAATCGGCCCCTTTCCTGCCTGTCCCCGCAAAATTAATAAATTTTCTGTGGAGGATCCTGGTCTGACTGAGTATTTATCCTGGCCCGTGATTAGCATCCTTACAATATATATATACAAACTACAAAAATATAAGACTTTTGCCCCAAAATTACTTTCTAATTACAGACTTACGATCAGATCCTCCGCTGCTGGTTCGTTGGGCCCATCGAAGTTGCAGGTGCTGACTCTGTTTGTTGGAAATTGCAGAAACGTTAAATGAAAAGGGATGCTCGCGCTCGCCATTAAAAATTATACGCTAAATTCAGAAAAAAGCAACAACAATATAAGTTTTCGCCTAACGTTAAGCATTACACTAAATTCAATTGATTTCAAACTTCTCTCTTCCGGTTGCTGACATCGTTCAGCGGGAGCGCGCTGCTCGCGGCTACGCGCATCTAGCGCCTCCGATAGCTCATATGGCTGCTGCGCGATCTGGTTCTCTAGACGTCCTCTAGCAGTCGCCGCTTAACTAGCTATACTGCTCCTCGACAGCTCTTTCTGGCCTATATTTGCACTGGTAGTGCCTTGCCGCTGTCCATACAGCCGAAACGCCTTAGTTGGTGCTGCACGAGTCCGGTCGCATTACTCTAAGAACTATGGCACAGCCCGCCTCTAGCCTTGTTCTTTGAGATTCCTCGCTTCCGGATTAGTGCCGTTGCACTCAAATTGTTATACCACGGCGGTAGTCTACGTGGCAAAACAGAGGTTCCAAAAAGTGGGGTTAAGTGCACGTGCTGCACGCGTTGGCTGCACGTCGACGTCTCTGCCGCTATAGAGCTTTCGAAAAGTTGGGTTATGGCCACTCGTGCCGCACAGCGTTTGCTTGGTTAGGCGATGTTGCTGTTGCGGGGCTTTTAAAAAGTAGGGTTATGGCCGCTCGCGCCGCACAGCGTTGGTCTGGTTCGGCAATCACCAACTTCTGCCGCGCGTGGCTGCCTCGCCGGCGATACACCTACGCCTTCGCGAGGGATGTAAAAGCCGTCGCCTAGCGCCAAATTAGCCCTACACAAACAAAGATGTTACCCACGGCTCTAAACTCTGCCGTTCTGCTGCTAATATTTACCCACTCACACTGATGCACAACACATGTTCTATTTGTCACCGGTCTCTTGCTGACGCTCTTCTTTTAAATCAAGGGGAAACTATATAACCCACGTGCCGGAATTATTATCGTTAAGTTGATCTTCGATGTGTGTGCTCTTCTCTGATTTTCAAGTTCAAGTGAGCGAGCGTCCCCAAACTTTTATGCAAGTGGCTTTCCTGGCATAGCAAGCGAGCCAGAAGCTACGGAACTTTTCCCAAATCCTCTCTCAGCGCTCTCGATGCTCGCGAGCGAAGGAGTAGAGGAAGGGGAATAAGTAAAAATCGTATGATTTCGCTGTTGCTGCAATTGCAGGCAGAAGAGTTAGCATAAGAGTCTGGAAGGCGGTACCCTACATCTTAGCTAGAGCATATGCGCTTCTATGCGCTTCGGTTATACTTATTTTATGTTACGACTTATATTTATTTATATTTTTCTACTCATTCTTCTGCTACTACCGACTGACCCCTTCACCACAGTTAACTCATCAAGAGTCCCACTCGAAGAGGTTTTAACTGAAAAAGGTCAGACGAGAATTGTTCTAGCTTTTTATGTCTTTCAGATGATACACCCCTAAGGATTTTCCGGTATCGTTTTCTAATTCATAATAAATGTGACTAAGCTTCTTAACAACTGTCGCTTTTGTAAAGACTGGAGCCAGCTTACTGTTGAACTGTTTAGCCGCATTGCTTTGCGCAAAACTACGGGCATATACAGTATCACCTACTTTAAAACATGCCAAACGCGAACGCAAATAATAAACTCTTGCATTGTTTTCATGCGTTTCCCGAATTTTCATTTGCGCTTGCCTGCGTGCCAGCTGCATGACATCAGTCGTCTTCAATACAGTATCATCCTGCAACGACTTAATGTTTCTAGGTAATTCATAGTCCTTTCCGTTCATGATCATATTTTGACCAAAACTCAAATAATAAGGTGAAAATCCGGTGCTACGATGAGTGTTCGCTCTTAAAGACGCGCTAATTTCCTCTATATTACGATCCCAATCGGTATGATCCGTCCCGATGTAAGCTCTTATGGCTGCCAGTACGGATCTATTTACTCGCTCGCTCGCGTTGGCTTGGGAGGAGTAAATAGCTGTACATACATGGGCTACTCCGAATCGCGTTAGAAAAGCCTTAAAATACCCAGACTTAAATTGCGACCCGTTGTCCGTTAGCATGGATTCCGGAACTCCGAATGTATAGAATACGTACTTCTCTAAGAAATCGCAAATTTTATCAAAAGTAAACTTCCGTAATGGGTGCAAGAAGTGAAACTTCGTGTAGTGATCGACGATAATAAGCAGACCTATGTTACCCCTCTTGGATCGCGGGTATGGTCCTAAGCGATCCATATAAAGTTTTTAAAACGGTCTTTGGGAGGTTGTAGGATTACCCATGGGTGGTCTTAAAATTTGGTTGGGACTTTTGGTCGACTTGCAAATGCTACAGTTAGCTACGTAATTACGGATTTGGGTCACCATCCCGGGCCAAAATAAATAACGCTTCAACTTCTCAATCATTTTGGTCATACCTACATGAGTCGAATCTGGGGCATCGTGAGCTCGGTACAAGATTGCGTTTCGTAAGGCTTGGGAACCCAAAGCTTCCAAGACTCCGCTACTTGCAGTGCATTCCCCTTTGAAATTTCTGTTCGTTTGTATACGAATTTACCTGATATTTTGAGATCAGGCAATCTTGCTTGATTTGTTTTGATTCGGTCGATCAAGCTTAGGTATTCCTCTGAATCGAATTTGACGACAAATCAATTATTGGGCCTGCAACTGTGACTTCCTCTAGGCTAGATTCTTCACGGCGAGACAACGCATCAGGCACTACGTTATGCGAGCCGCTTCGGTGCTTTATACTGAATGAAAAGCCCTGCAACTGAATCGACCATCTCGCCAATCGACCTGACAGGTCTTTCTGCTTCATCAGCCACTGTAAGGATGCGTGATCTGTCACCACGCAAAATTCCTGTCCCTCTATATATGTCCATGAAACTTCTTAATCCCTCTTATCTCGGCTAGACATTCTAGTTCGGTCACCGAGTAGTTTCGCTGTGCTTTCGTCAACTTCTCGGACATGTACGCTTTTGTATCGCAAAGCAATATGAACTTTTATTGAAAGTCTGGAGTTCGTAATACAGGTGAGGAGGTTAGTTTCGACTTCACTAATTTAAACGCCTTTTCAGTTTCCGGATCCCAACTGAACTTACGGTTTTTCTTAAGTAACTCTGTGAGTGGCAAGGTAATAGTAGCGTAATTATCTACGAATCGCCTGTGCCAGCCTGCTAATCCCGAGAACCTGCGGAGTTGTTTGACTGTAGTCGGAGTCGGGAATGTGTCAACTGCGCTAACTTTGCCTGGATCGACTTTGAGCTGTCCATAGCCTATAATAAAACCTAAGTACTTAATCTCGGTCATACAAAATTTCGATTTCACTATGTTGATTGTTAAATTAGCTTCCCTCAACTTCATCGCGATTTCTTCTAATAACACCATGTGTGATTCGAAATCGTCTAGATATACGAAAACCCTAGTGCGCAAATGTGTTGGAATTACTGCGTCCATCAGTCTGCGTAGTGTTTGTGCTGCGTTACACAGGCCGAACGGCATTACTTTGTACTAATACAAAGGCCTGTTGGGGATCGTGAACGCTGTACACTGCCTGGACTTCTCCTCGAGCGGAATCTGCCAGAACGCATGTTTCATATCGAGACCCGTTATGTACCGCGCTGGTGGCAATCTTCTGAAGATTCCGTCTACATGAGGGAGTGGATAGGCGTCTTTTACGGTTAGCTTGTTTACCTCTTTCGAGTCCAAACATAACCGCACTTTTTCTCCTCGCTTCACCAACACGCAGTTACTACTCCATGGGCTTCGATATTCTTCGATCACTTCTAACGTTAACATATTTTCTATTTCCGCGAACATAATTTTCTTCTTAGCTGGTGAGATGGGCCAATGCCGCTGTTTTACCGGCTTCGCTTGCCCAACGTCAATGGAATGTTTTATTAATTGAGTTCGACCTAATCCTTCCGACTCGTAAGAGGGTAATTTAGAGATTACAGTTTCTAGCCTCTTCTGTTGCTCAATCGAAAGAATGTGTGTTTTCGGGCTATCGTCTGGGTCTTCGTCTCGCCCTACATCAAGTTCAGCTATACTTTCGGTCTCTTCCATTATTTTAGACAACAGACCAAAGTCCTGCCAGAAATCAACCCTTAGATATATATCTTGCTTGAGCTCTGGAATCATATAAAATTCGACTG